>JAQZBX010056485.1:0-18184 GCA_029593785.1 Cabassous unicinctus
CTTCCCCCTCACATTTTCCCCTATTAAAAACATCCTACATGAGTAGGTACATTTGTTCCAATTGAATAAATATTGAAGCATTGCTGCTAAACATATTCAATAGTTTATGTTATGGTTTACAGTCTGCACTGCACAATTTTATAGGTTTTGACAAAAAGTATAATCGCCTCTATTCATCATTGCAAAATCATGCAAAACAATTTCAGTGGCCTAAAAATGTCATATATTCCACCTATTCTTCTCTCTCCCTCCCCTTGGATCCTATGGTAACCACTAAGTTTTGTGTTTTCAAGAATAACATCCATGGTTATATGCATTATCATTGAGGGGTTGGCAGGCTGGTTTGCCTTCTGCTATTAGGCATTTCCTATGTACACAAGAGATTCTTGCCCGTCTTTTTGAGAATGTAGCAGGACTCTCCAGGATGGGAGTTTAATATTTTGTTGTTTATTGTGTGGGTCTCCACCCAGAGATAACACCCCATAACCACATGATCACATTCATAGTCCATCAAATTATGCCCCAGTTGTACGCTTTCCCACCTATCTCCCAATCACTTACACCAGAGACTCTGGTCTCTAAAAAGAACATTCCCACTATTGCAGTTTCAACCATAGACCTAAAAATCCCCAGAGTTCACCTGGTCATTTCTCCAACCGCCACACCCCCAGTTCTATGAATAGTCAAGTCCAACCCCCCAACCTGCTACCCATCATATTCCAGCACTCTCAACCCCACTCAAAACCTTACTCTTGTACCTGACTGAATGCTGGTCTTCCAGGCATATCACTTCCATGGATTCCTTCTCCCCCAATGTCCTGCAGCTTCCCTTCTGCAATTTCTTGAGGAGAGCAGCCTCCCATTCCCTACTCTGCATCTTCAATGTCCAAATTTTAGTTTTGCATTGTTATGATTTTTGATAAGGCTTTAATAATTTTGTTGATAGTCCTATTAAATCATCCAACTTTGACCAAAAATATTACTTTTCTGCAATCCTTCTGTACTCTTTATACTTGTAAAGCTTTTGTCCCACATTTTCTTCATTTTAATAACAAGTTATTTATTATAGGACAAATTACTTTCTTTTCCCTTAATAAAAATAATTTTATATACTTTACATACTTACGTTACCAAAATGATTTTGGAAATTATCTCTAAACGTTTTACTCCTTAAAATTTCCATAAAAAAACAACATGTCACGACAATGGCAATTCAGTTAAATGGGAACGTATTTTTCTTTTTTCATTTTAAATACTTAGTAGATGCAGCAATAGCATATTTGATCAGTAAATCTGTCTAAATTTAGGGAGCATACACATAAAACAAAACTGTCAGAAATGTTGCTTTTTTCTGTTTGCTTTCAGTATTTCTTTACCTAGACCATGGCTCATTGCCCCCTGAGCTCAGATGGAAGGTTGTCAAGGGCCCCCTCCCTACCCACACACAGTGAGCACCTGGCAGGGATTCCTTGGGGGAAGGTTCCAAAGGAAAAAATGCTGGAGGAGGGGCCTCAACTTCCCACCACCCCTTCTTAGGTAGTCCCCTGTTGGGCTTCTGCCACGCTTGCAGCTCTCTGAGCCCTGGACTGGAAACACTGACTTGGGTCATTTCTACTTCCACCTAGTGGTGTGATTCTGGACAGGTGATCCCAACTAACCCCATTAATTCAGAAACACACTGTGACCATCTGTTGCCCACATGAGGCAAATATGGGTGGGATGGAGGAGGGGAGGACTCAGGCAGGCAGGGCCTCCAGGGGGAATCATTTGGACCACAGAGAAAACCATTGTGATGCATCCTGAGCTTCACCCAGGGATTGACAGAAGGGTGGGGGTGGGAATAGGAGCCTGCAGCTTCAGAGGCCAGATTTGGGCAGAGGCGCCCCAATCCTGCTCCCTCTGTGGATCCTTACTTCCCGAGGTGTTCCCTGGGGACTGTCCTGTGGAGCTATTTCACCCAGCCGTGTCGCTGCACTGAGGAATCAGGGCACCCCCACGGTGATTCATCCAGAGGGCGGGAAGCAGGGAACGCTGGAAGCCTGGCACTTCAAACCCTACCCTGCACATGGTGGGCCTGCAGGTGTTGCCGCCCACCCCAAAACGCCTGTGGTTTGGTTCCAGGGTCCTGGCACTGCCAGGCCATGACCATGCCATATGGTTTCGACAAGACTGTGGAGGAGGCTGCCGCGGCCCTCGGGCCGGTCAGTCAGAAGATTTCTCTTCACAGCTGTGGGGGAGGAGCCTTTGTCCTGCCTCCTCTGACAGCATTTTCTTAGATAGGGAGGGTGGTTTATTGCCTTCTCGTGCAGCAGTGTTGCAAAACTTACTTTACCAGAGTAATGTTCATTTAGTGGTTTGCCTGGAAATCCTGGCCTGCTGTAGGGTTTTGTAAGGATTCAGTATCCTGCCTGTCAGCAGTTCTGACAGATTGGAAGAAGAGAGAAGAGCATGGACACCAATGAGGTGCAGAGTATTGGAGCATTCCAGTCAGGTAAGATGGGGACAGGCCCGAGGGGAAAGGGCAGAGTGGGGCCTCTAAACAAATTCTTTTATTCATTTTTAAATGGTTCATTTTACCTATAGCGCCAGGATAGTTGGAGAAAATGTTGAAAAATTTAAAACTATATTGTTTTAATTTTAACTGTTACTCACAAAACCAAAATTTATTGTGCTTTTTAATTTCCTGGCTTTAATCGAGGCAAGCTTGTCAATAAATATTTTGAAATAGACTTCTAAATTTCTCTTGTTTTTAATTGAGAAAATTGCCATGTTAGACAATTTCTCATGACCCAGTGATGATTTAGATTATTTTGAATTAATTTCAGTTTACTGAAATGCCTTTGTTTCACTGTGATTGATATGTATATAAAATATATAGATAGATCGATATTTAGAGGTGATACTTGCTCAAACTGAGAATGTAATAAATAAATTATTGGTGTATTTAAGAGTCATATTTATTCATTAAAATTAAATTTCTGGGACGGACGTGGTGCAAATGGTTGGGTGTCCATCTCCCTTATGGAGGGACTTGGGTTCGATCCCGGGACCTCCCGGTAAAATAAATAAATAAATAAATTTCTCTTGTTAAAAACTCAAAATATGAAAGTACTTATTTTTTTAAAGACTTATTTATTTATTCCTCCCTCCTTGTTGCTTGCACTCGCTGTCTGCTGTGTGTCCATTATTGTTTGGTCTCTGTGTCTGCCTGTCTTTATGAGGCACCAGGAAGCAAACCTGGGACAACAAAATAGGAACTGATAAAAATAACCTGGTGTATTCCCTTCTGTTAGGATGAACTGGGAATCAAACCAGGGACCTAATACATGCCAGACCAGAACTCTTCCACTGAACCTCCTTGGCTGCACAGGTTAAGCAGGATACAAAGGAATGAATTATATGTAAAGTATAAGGTAATGAGATGAAACCTTCTCTTGGTGCCAAATTCTGCTTTTGGTGGTCGCTGGAGCATCTTGGTTTTAAACACCATCTCTACTGACATGACTTCTACATTTAAAAAGTTCCAAACTATTTTTTGTTCTTTATTACATACACATAGTAATCCACAATCAGTACTGTGTTCTTGTTTTATTCAAACTTTCAAAAATGTAGCATAGTATATGCATCATTCTGTGTCTTGATTTTTTCACTCAAATGCTTGTGATAATTCCTTGTATGTATATTTGTTTTGCTTTTCCACATTCATTCTGTTCACAGGGTTTCTCTCCAGTATGAATGTTGTAATGTTTAATGAGATACTGCTTCTGGCTAAACGCTATTTAACATTCCTTATACATATAGGGTTCCCCTTCACTATGAATTTTCTCATTTTCAGTGAGATTTGATTTACTACTGAAGACTTTCCTGCATTCCTTACATATATAGGGTTTCTATCCAGTTTAGTTTCTCTGGTGTGTAATGAGGCTTGATTTCTGAATGAAGGCTTTCCCACATCCATCACATTCATAGGGTTTCTCTCCAGTATGTATTCTCAGATTGTTAATGAGATTTTCCTTCTGTTTGAAGGCTTTTCCACATTCTTTGCCTATATAGGGTTTTTCTCCAGAATGAATGCTCTGATGTTTAATGAACTATTGCTTTTGGCTGAAGGCTTCTCTGCATTCTTTACATTCATTTTGTTTCTGTCCACTATGAGTTTTTTTTATGTTCTGTGAGATATGATTTGTACCTAAAGGGTTTTTCACATACCTTACATGCATAGGGTTTTTTCCATTAAGAAATCTGTTTTATCTGAGATATGACATTTGAATTAAAACTCTCCCACATATATATGATTTCTCTTGAGTAATAATTTTCTTATGAATAAGGAGGTTTTCTGTCATGTTGAAAATTTTCCCAGATGAATTACATTTTTATGCTTGTTTCCCTGTATGGCTTTTAAAGTGAGGAGTAAAAAATGACTGTAAAAAGCAGACTACATTCAGGACACTCATATGGTTTCCCTCTAGTTTGAATTTTCTCATGTTCCATGAGGTTTTTTTTTCAGATGGAAGCATTACCATGTTCATAACAATATAACTAATATATGAATATTTCTTTCTCAATGAGATTTAATGATTGCCTGAATGATTTCCAATATTCCATACATGCACAGGAATTTCCTCCTGTATGTTTCTTTGATGTGACTCTAGCATTCCCAAATTCTTGAAATCCCAAATGATTTCTCTGAAGGATTAATTCTCAAGTATGTCATGGGTTTGAATTTCCAAGAAACATTCACAATAATTACACTTAATGGGGAGGAAAACCATGTGAGGTAAACTGGTATAACTCATCATTTTCATTCTTTTTCCTTACATAGATTCAGTCATGCTCATATAAGCATGATGCAAATTCCTTCAAAGTGAAGTTACTTTCATAGAAGTGTTATTTTGAGAAAACAATGCTGTGGTAAGAGAAAATAATTACCCAACTTTCTTACATTCTCTGCCTTCATCTTCCATCTGTACAGTTGCTGGCGTGGATATAGCTTCACTCACAAGCCTTTTGTTACTTTGTTCTTTCTGCTTCTTAATATCCTAAGCTACTTCATAGTTTGTGCGGTGCAGCAAATGAACTGCTTAGAGGTAAATTTATAACTTTGAATTCATTCATTAGAAAAGTGGAAAGATCCAGTATCAATCACCTAAGTGTCCAATTTGGGAAGCACAACAATATCTCCTTTTTATTTATTCTATCATTCATGGCTCTTCTTACTTCAAATGAGCATCACATCCATTTTGGTGACTTTATAACTAGGAAATGGGGAAGTGATACAGCACTTGAATTATGATGGGAACAAAACAACACCCCATAAATCAACCCAGGAACTCTCAGGCTTCTGTAGGATAAGAAAGGTGCAGCTTCCAAAGATACATGAGTAAGATTGCCCCAGAACAAGGGCCAAAATTGTAACCCAGGAA
The DNA here is from genome assembly GCA_029593785.1 of Cabassous unicinctus. NCBI lineage: Eukaryota > Metazoa > Chordata > Mammalia > Cingulata > Chlamyphoridae > Cabassous > Cabassous unicinctus. The sequence continues at coordinate 5,424 of JAQZBX010056485.1, forward strand.
ATCATAAATACTTTGTCTTGGACTGACTATTTTTGTTCAATTTTTTTCCTTCTAAGTATTTGGATGACATGCACTATTTAATATTCTTTAAAGTTTCCTGAGGAAATTATAACATTTTGGCTTGCCTTTCCAAATCTGCACTTATTATTTGTTGTTGGCTGGCCAAATAATGTATTTTAAAACATTCTATATACTGTATTTGTCAACCAAAGGGGTGCTGATGAAGAATACCAGAAATCTGTTGGTCTTTATAAAGTGTACTTATTTGGGGTAGAAGCTTACAATTACCAGGCCACAAAGCATATGTTTCTTCCTTCACCAAAGTCTGTTATCCCATCTTGGAGCAAGACAGCTGCCAACATTTGCCAGTATTCAGAATTCTTTGGTTCCTCCCTTCCAGGGCTGCATTTCTCTCTGGGTTCAGCTCCTCTGTTTCCTACATAAGGTCAGCTGTAGACTATGAGGATTTCTAAGCTTTGCCTCTCTCCACAAGGCCAGCTGTGAACTGTCAGGTGAATGGCTTGTCTCTTTTCACTGGGGCCTTCTGCCCTTGCTCATCAGAACTCCAACATTGAAAACTACTCCAACTCTGTCCTTTGTCATGTCTCTTTATGTTTGAGAACCCACCGACCAATGGGCAGGGCTCAATGCCCTACCGACTGTGGCCCAGTCAATGTGCTTGTCTTAACTTAATCATGCCGAGATTACCAGACCTGTTTAGAAGCATAATCCCATATCTCTTTTTGGAATTCTTAATGATATAAACTGCTACATATCCATTTACCCAACTTATGCTATATATTGTTTTATGGTGTGTTTTAACACATTATTGATGTCTTTTGCCATGGATATCATTATTACTTTACCCTTTCAATAGTCATTTAGATATATGAATTTAATTAAGAGATATTGTTCTTCAACCCATCTGAATCTTGAACCTTCTGAGATTATTTTTTTCTGCCTGAAGAATATTCTTTTGCATTTCTTTTAAAGTGAGTTTCTGCTAGCAAACTTTATTAGTTTTTACTTGTCTGTAGAAGTATTTCTTTCACTTCTTCTTGAAGGATTGATATGAATTAAATCTCAGGCCCTCTTGGATATCCATTGCTCTTGAGAGCACCCTTAGGGTTGAATTTATCTTGTCTTTTGTAAATGTAATCAGTTCTTTGGAAAAGAGATTAGGGGCTTTCAGTTTTACTGCCTGCATCCTGCTGCCCCTACCCCCAGGCAAAATCTGTGAGCTCTGGCTCTGGGGATGGGAATAATTGCACACCTCTCTGAGTTACACACCTCATTTTGGAACAAAGATTTGGTGGAGAAATCACAGTATATTGACCTCTTCTTGGGACCATTCTTGGGACAAGTAAAATGGTAGTCAGCACCCCATTTTGCCCAATGATGGCCACACCCAAACTACAGCCACTGCTTCATGAGTTCCCATTTCTCCTGGACTTAGGAGAACCCACTTGATCCATGTGCCCTGGGTTAATATCCTTGTTTGAGTATTGTGTGGACACTGGAAAATTATGCCCTTCCTAAACAATTGCTGTGTGAGTAAACCTTTTGTAGATAGGACATTTTGGTTACAGTCAGATAAGGGACATTTCGACCTTTGTTAGATTGCTTTAGTTTAGTTAAGGCCCTCTGATTTGATTTCAGGGACCAGGATGGACCCCAATCATTGTGCTGAAGTACTACATACAGGGACAAACAGAGAAAGAGTGCTGCCATATTTACCGTGCCAAGTGTGACAGGGCTCCAGGAACTCCTATAACTGTGGAGAGGCCCAGAAACCCAGAGAGGCTGAGGGAAAGGCCAGAGTCTGGAGTCTTGGAACATCTTGGAGTGGAAGACATCCAGGCCAGTGGTTAAGGGAGAGATGTGAGCAATTGTGTTTGATGGCGCAATGGTGAGCTCAAGGAGAAAGTGAGTTTGGAGGAGACAGAAGAGAGACAGAGAGGTCCAACATTTTTCCTTGGCAGGAGTCCAGCAGCAGCTGACCCGTTTTAAGACAGCATTTTTGAGGATCACTTAATTTGGACATTTTCAGAGCCTCAGCTCTGTAAGATTTAATGCTAATAAATTCCAATTAATGTCAACCTATTTCTGGTAATTTGCATTGGCAGCACTTGGCAAACAGAAACACTTAGGGACACAGGGTTGGAGAGCTGCCCTGTTCTCAAATGGCAGTGTGATGCTGTTGCCCATTGAATTCACCTGAAAACTGTGGGTATCTCCAGAGTTGGCAGGAATGAGTACTGATAAGATGGAGGGGGAAGTGCTCTTGGCCAGCCAGGCCTTCAAGACAGGGAGCCAGGCTGGAGAGTCACATGGTTTGGGGACTAGTATCAAGTCACAGATGTCCCAGTATGATGTACCTGCCTCAGGCAGAGTTTGGCCAGGTGGCCAGGAGCAGATAAATGCATGGGACCTGGGGTCTGGTGCTGCAGAGGAGTCAGGGAACAGACAGGAGTCTTCCTGCTCCTGCACCATTTGCCCTTCCCTCCTTCCCTTGGCCTCCAGCGTTGACCCTCTGTGGAGGCTGCTCTTACTCTACCCCTCTTAGGTCTCAGGCACAGACCCAAGTCTCCTGCTTCCAGTTCTATATTCACCTTCTCCAATCTTGGGGCAGCTAAATAATGAGCAATGGCAATATGAAACCTGTTGGTGTCAGGAAGGAAATGTCAAAATTCACATTACAGCATAGGCTACAACAATAACATCACCGGAATGAGCAACCTTAGACCAGTGACCCTAAGAAATAGTATGGGAATCCCAGAACATCCTCTGACCTAGTGTTGACAAGAATATAAGTGTGGTTGTGAGATAGTGCAATGTTTGCAGAAATCCTCAGATGGTGCAGATGCCAGTTATTTATCAGACTAATTAAATATTAAATTTTCAACACATTTTTAACAGTGTTGGAAATGATGCAGGCCACTTCATTCCCAGAAAAGAACGGAGGTGTTGGATGGGAAGAAGCTGATGAACAACTGAAGAAGCCTGAATGTAACACGTGTTTACTGCAGTTCCCCAAAGCCAGAGAAGGAATGTACCGTTTGGGAACCAATCTCTCAGAGCCCCAATGGAAACCATCATCGTCATAGGTTCTGCATCTCAAAGAAGAAGAGGGAAAAAGCCGTGCTCAGCACTCACAGGCACAGTTAGTTATGTGAGTCACTCAAGCGGGTATTCACTGGGGATAAGCGGAAGGAAGTCCAACTTCTCCCGTGGTGCTAACAGCCCTCTAAGTAGACACATGTAGAGAGCAGTGTAGCCTTTACATGGTTGCCTTCATGCTCCTCAAGCTCCATGCTCACTCTTCTCGAGGGAGGCCTCCACCCATCCAGGCAGCTGGCGAGGGGGCTGAGGGGAGGGAACATTTTCCCTTAATGTGCAACTGCATATGAAAAGGGTGAGGGGAAGTCCCCCCACAGTAATGTTGCAGATACAAATCAATATCTTCAAATCAAACACTTTGTATAATTTTATTGTGTGCTGTTTTCATTATTTCTTTTAAATTATAACCAAATTATCTGTGCAAAGAGTATAACAATAATTTATGTTCATCCTTCAATTCCTGGCTTGCTTCACTCAACATAAGGTCTTCAAGATTCATCCATGTTATTCCATGTGTTACCACTTTATTCCTTTTAACAGCTGAGTAGTATTCCTTTGTATGTATGTACCACACTTTGCTTATCCATTCATCTGTTGATGGGCACCAGAGCTGATTCCAACTTTTGGCAATTCTGAACAACGCCACAATGTATATTGGTGTGCATATATCTGTTCGTGTCTTTGCTTTCAATTCTTTTGGGTATATACCCAGTAGTGGAATTGCTGGATCATATGGAAGATCGATTGTTAGTTTTCTGAGGAATTGCCAAACTGTCCTCCACAGTGGCTGGACCATCCCACAATCCCACCAGCAGTGGATGATGGTTCCTATTCCTCCATATACTCTCCAACACTTATATTCTTCTACTGTTTAATGGCTGCCATTCTAATGGGTGTAAGATGTTATCTCATTTTGGTTTTGATTTGCCTTTCCCTAATAGCTAGCAATGTCGAGCATTTTTTTCATGTGCTTTTTAACCATTAGTATTTATTCCTTGGAGAATGTCTTTTCAGGTCACTTGCCCATTTTTGAAATGGTTTGATTGTCTTTTTATTTTCATGGTGTAGGATTTCTATGTATATGCAGGATATTAGGCACCTATGAGATATATGGTTGCCAAATATTTTCTCACAGTGGGTAGGCTGCCTTTTTATTTGCTTAATAACATCATTTTTGGTGCAGAAGTTTTTAATTTTGATGAGATCCCAATTATCTATTTTTTCTCTTGCTGCTCATGCTATGGCTGTGAATTTCATGAAAACATTTCCTATTACAAGGTCCTGTAGTTGCTTCCCTACATTATCTTCCAACATCTTTATGGTTTTGGCTCTTATACTTAGATCTTTGATCCATCTTGAGTTGATTTTTGTATAAGGTGTGAAATGGTATTCTTCTCTTATTCTTTTGGATATGGATATCCAGTTTTCCAAGCACCACTTGTTAAAGAGGCCATTATCTCCCAATGAGAGGGCTTGGTTGTCTTGTTGAATATCAGGTGATTGTATATGTGAGGATCTATATCTGAACTCTCAATTTGGTTCCATTGGTCAGTATGTCTATCCTTGTGCCAATGCCATGCAGTTTTGATCACAGTAGCTTTGTAGTATGTTCTAAAGTCAGGTAATGTGATACCTCCAACTTCGTTTTTCTTTTTCAATATGTTTTTGGAAATTCGGGGCCTCTTACATCTCCAAATATATTTGGATATGACCTCATTGATTTGAACTGAGAAAAGTTAACAGTCTCTGAGAACCACTGTCTGAAAGATAGGTTAACAAGGGAGAGAGAGAGAAGGGTAGGTCGTGAGCCATCACTCATATGGGCATAATATATGGTAAATTGATAGAGTATAGATACATAGTGAAAATAGGACAAGTGAGTAGTGATATTACTGGGGTTGGTGGTGCAGGGTTAACAGGTGGGTAGATTAGGATGGGCAAATTAGAATACCAAGGTCATGTAAATATGAATCTTGTCATCCCATGTGCCAAGACAGGGGAGTGTCATATGCCCCAGGGGGATGGGGAGGAAGAAACCGAAAGGACTGAATCGGGTATTTAGTGGTCATGGGAAATGTTCTTCTTTTCCTTACAGTAATGGATACAGGACATGGTAAATATCATCAAAAAATATTAAACTGTACGGTCTAAAATGTAAACTATGCTGTAAACCATTGATAATGTTTAGTAGCTATGTTTCACTATCTGTATAACAGTTATAACAATGCTACCATCCACACACACAAGAAAACGTTTTTAATATGCGGTGTTGAAGGGGGAGGGAGTTTGGGTATATGAAAATCTCTAGTATTCCATTTGTGACTTTACTGGGACCTAAAAGTTTTTGAAAATTAAATGAAAATTTGGAGACAAAGGGAAATGAGAAGGAGAAGGTATCATGGTACACACTGGACATCCGAAAATGCAGTGATAAAATGAGAAAATAATAATAATAATTAATTTTTTTCCTTTGTGTTTTCCCATTTTCTTTTTTTGAATGTCCCAATCCATTAATAATATTTTATTTTTAGTTCTTTTTTCCGAATTTCCTTGATTTTATCTCTTGCATTTAAGCTTATCACTATTATTTCATTTTCCTATTAACTGTATTTGGTTATTATATGGGCTTCATCTTCAAGGATTGTTTATCTCACAGAAGGGTTACAATGGGATCTGTAAATGATCATTCATGGGGGGTGCCTGGGAGGGTGGTTTCATGGAGAAAGTTCATCTGAATATACATGAAAAATATATAAATTTGTTCAAATGATCAAGGGATGAGGTATGGTCATGGTGTGCAGACAATCACTCAATAAATGAGGGGATACTGAATTCCCAGTCTGGAGGGCTCTGCCACATTCTCCAAGGGAGCAGCAACAGTCCCCCAAGTGAAGGGGCAGTGTCTGGCAAAAGGGGATGGCCTGCTGTTGGGTTCTTTTTATGGATGGCTAGCCTTATGAGTCTATGCTCTTGTAACTGAAACATGGCCTAAAGTTATGGGGTCCTTAAGGGTTGCCACCTGAGAGCTCCTTGTTGCTCATATGTGGCCACTCTCTATGCCAAACACAGCATATGAATGTATTGCCTTCCCTCCTACATAGGACATGACTCCCAGGGATGAGTCTCCTGGTAACGAGGGACTAATACCAAGTGACAACTGGAAACACAACTGGAAAAAAATCCTTGAATAAAAGGGGGAAAAGGTAAAGACAAATGGGTTCATGTGGCTAAGAGACTTCAAAGAGAGTCGGGAGGTCATCCCAGAGGTAACACTTACAGACAATACAGTAAGATCTCATAGAACACCAAAGTGGATATCACCCACTCAGAGGGACTCCTGAGAGCTCTGGAGACACCAAGGTCCTATATAAGGGGGGGATAGCCCCAGAGATTGATGCCTTATCATTGGGCTCTACTTTGGAATCTGTTCTTCTGAAAGTGACAGAGTTGGACTCAAGTAAGTCCTCTCTGCACATGGGCCATCAGTCCCTTCTATTCAAACCTATATGTGAGGCAGGAATTTGTAGGTGTACTTCCAGAGACTGGGGCCTCTGGCCCATCTATGTGCCAGCTGTGCCTGGAATCTTGGTGGAGCTGCAACTCCTAAGCTGGGCTCTCAATGGGCTCTCCCAAGTCACCTGGTGAGGAGATCATGATGATGGACAACAGCCTTCCCAGGGATTGGAGAGAGATTGAATGTGAAGACAGGATAATACCACCCACTGTATCCATGGGATATAAGCCCACTCTCACATGGAGAGGGAGTGGACATCACCATTGCAGTCCCCTCAGGATTGGGGGAAGAGCTTTGGACTAGAGTGGACTTAATGGTATTCAGTTGTAGACATATTGGGATTCAAGCAATGGAAGAAATTATAACAGTGAGGTGAAGCCAGTGGCCACTAGAGGCTTTTGAGGTCAGAGGGGCAGGGCAGTTTTAATACTGGGGCTTTTTCAGGACCTGGGGATTTTCCTAAGTTACATTGGGGTGACAGATATTGGCCATTTTACAGCAGCATATGCTATGCAGAACTGTGTGGGAGAGAGTGTTGCCTATGATGTGAACTGTGGTCTATTCTTAGTGGCAAACACCAAGATGTGTATATCCTTTGAAGGTGATGTGCCACACTAATGAAACAGGTTTATGTGAGATGTTATGGGAGGTATGGGAGGTGCAGACCATGGGAATCCCTGTAATTTTTGTGCAACATTTATGTAATCTAAGCATCTTTTAAAATATATATGAAAAAAATAACATTTATGTAAGCAAATGTACATATATGCATGTATATCTATATATCATTTTTCAAATAAAATTTTTAAAAAATAATTTATGTCTTTTATGACAAACAGCAAAATTCATTATCTAGCATCGACTCTCATTCCTGCTTCCTCAGAATTATCTGCATTGGCAGATTTTTTTGGGTACACATTTCTGTTTGTAAATACATGCATTCTCTAGGTTCATCCATCCCACACCATATCATATGAGAAAAATTTTGGAATACAACTTATATGAATAAATTCCCTAACTTCTTAAAATACTTGAGATTAGATGAATATCATCTAATTATGAAAATATCATTTCTGATTTAAAATAATAAGATAATTTGGAGTTAAGTAGAAGCAGGTCACTGTAGTTCAGTGGTTGTTAAACTTGAATCCACATCAGAATCAGGTGAAGAATCTGAAAAAAATATAACTTGTTGGGGTGCCTTATAAGAAATTTGAAATTTCTACAATAATGGGGAGCATTTTTTTTAAATGGTAATTTTTTAAATGCTTACCCAGAATGTAATGGTTTGAAGAACCAGTGAAAACAACCAGGATAATTTGAAATTAGTGGAAACACCATCTTTACATAAAATAAGAGAAATCTCGAGTTCTGATGCATAAATTAGTGGTAACAAATTGAAAACAGATGAGTGTGGAAGAAGAGTTGGGAGGAGCAGCTCTCAGTAGGAATGGCAAGTGCCTTTTTCCAAGAGGAGAAAGACATCCTGAATTGCACAGTCACAGCCACTCCCTTAAAATATTGGCAACAAGTTTCACAGACGGGAGGTGGAAATTCTTTGGAGAATCACATGAATTACCATCTCAGGGATTCTCTCCAGTATGAATGTTGTAATGTTAAAATAGATACTGCCTCTGGCTGAAGGCTCTGCCATATTCCTTACATATATAGGGTTTCTCTCCACTATGGATTTTCTCGTGGTCAGTGAGATTTTATTTCCTACTGAAGGCTTCCTCATATTCCTTACTTATATAGGATTTTTCCTAGTTTGTATTCTCTGGTTTGTAAAGTGTCCTTATTTCCAAATGAAAGCTTTCCCACATCCATCACATTCATAGAGTTTCTCTCCAGTATGTATTCTCAGATGGTTAACTAGTTTTTCCTTCTGGTTGAAGGCTTTTCCACATTCATTGCATACATAGGGTTTTTCTCCAGAATGAATGCTCTGGTGTTTATGGTACTATTGCTTTTGACTGAAGGCTTTTCTGCATTCTTTACATTCATTTTGTTTCTGTCCACTATAAGGTTTTTTCATGTTCTGTGAGATGTGATTTGTACCTAAAGGCATTTTCACATGCCTTACATGCATAGGGTTCCTTTGCAGTAGGAAATCTGTTGTATCTGCGATTTGACATTTGAATAAAGCACACCCACATATATATGATTTCTCCTCAGTAAGAATTTTCCAATGAATAAAGAGGTTTTCTGTCAGGTTGAAAACTTTCCCACATGTATTACAGTTCCTTGCATGTTCCTCTGTATGGCTTTTAAAATGAGGAGTAAAAAATGACTGTAAAAGCAGACTACATTCAGAACACCCATATGGTGTCTCTCTAGTTTGAGTTTTCTCATTTTCCATGAGGTTTTCTTTCAGATGGAAGCATTCCCATATTCATTACAATACTAACAAATGTACAAATATTTCATACTCAATGAGATTTAATGCCTGATTAAAGGATTTCCAATATTCCTTACATATACAGAATTTTACTTCTGCATGTTTCTTTGATGTGTCTCTAGCATTCCCAAATCCATGAAATCCCAAATGGTTGCCCTGAAGGATTAATTCTCAGGTATCTCATGAGGTTGAATTTCCAAGAAATCTTCACAGTCATTACACTTCAAGGGGAGGACTACCATGTGGGGCAGACTGGCAAACTTCATTGACTTCCTTCTTTTTTCCTTACACAGATTCCCTCATGCTTATGTAAGCTTGATGCAAATTCCTTCAAAGTGAAGTTACATTCATAGAAGTGTTATTTTGAGGCAACAATGCTTGGTGTCAGAGAAAATATTTTCCCAACTTTCTTACATTCTCTGTCTTCATCTTAAGTCTGTACTGTTGTGGAAGTGGATACAGCTTTATGCACAAGCCTTTTGTTAGGTGTATCTTTCTTCTGCTTCATATCCTATGCTTCTTCATAGTTTGTGGGGTGTAGCAAAGGCAGTGCATGGAGGGAAATTATAGCATTGAATGCGTTCATTAGAAAATAGGAAAGATCCAATATCAATCATCTAAGTGTACATTAGGGAAGCACAACAATATCTCCTTTTTATTTGTTCTATCATTCATAGCTCTTTTGCTTCAAATGAGCATCACATCCAGTTTGGTCACTTCTTAACTTGGAATTGGGGAATTGATACAGCACTTGATTTATAATGGGGACAAAACAACACCCCATAAATCAACCTGGGAACACTGAGGCTTCTGAAGGATAAGAAACGTAAAGCTTCCAAAGATGCACGAGTAAGGTGTCCCCAGAACAAAGGCCAAAAATGGCAACCCAGGAAATCCTGAATACTTTGTCTTGGACTGGCAATTTTTGTTCAATATATTTTTTCTTCTATGTATTTGGATGAGATGCACTATTTAATATTATTTAAAGTATACTGGGGAAATTATAACATTCTTGCTTGCCTTTCCAAATCACCACATAATATTTCTTAATGAGTGGCCAAATAAGTTAATTTAAATCATTATATATCCTGTATTAGTCAGCCAAAGGGGTGCTGATGCAAAATACCAGAAAGCTATTGGTCTTTATAAAGGGTATTTATTTGGGGTAGAAGCTTACAGCTACCAGGCCATAAAGCATAAGTTTCTTCCTTCACCAAGACTGTTACCCTGTCTTGGAGCAAGACAGCTGCTGTCATTTGCCAGTGTCCAGGCTTCTTGGGTTCCTCTCTTCCCAGGGTGGCTTTTTTCTCTGGGCTCAGCTCCACTCTTTTCTTCACAAGGTCAGCTGTAGAGTATGAGGCACTCTAAGCTTTGCCTCTCTCTACAAGGCCAGCTGTGAACTGTCAGGTGAATGGCTTTTTTCTTTTCTGTTGGGCCTTCTCTCTTGTTCATCAGAACTCCAACTTCAAAAACTACTCCAGCTCTGTCCTTTGCCTTTTCATTTTATGTTTGAGACCCCACCCACCAATGGGCAGGCCTCAGTGCCATACCAGCTGCGGCCCATTCAACACCATTATCATAATTTTATGATGCCGAGATTATCAGAGCCATTTACAAGCATAATCCAATATCTACTTTTTGAATTCTTAAAGATATTAACTGCTACTTATCTATTTACCCATCTTATGCTATATAATATTTTATGGTGTAGTTTAACACTTTATTGATGTCCCAGCCCACAGATATCATTACTACTTTATCCATTCTATAGTTATTAAATATATGAATTTAAATAACAGGTATTGTTCTTCAATCCATCCTGAATCTTGAACCTCCTGAGATAATTTTCTTTCTGCCTGAAAATTTTTGTTATATATTTCTTTTAAAGTGAGTTGCTTCTAGCAAACTTTATTAGATTTTACTCATGTTTAAAAGTTTTTATTTAACTTCTTCCAGAAGGATTGAGGTTAATTAAATCTCAGGACCTGGATGATCTCCACTGCTGTTGAGAGCACACTTAGGGTTGAATTTCTCCATTCTGTTGTAAATGAAATCAATTCTTTGGAGAAGAAATTGTGGGCTTTTCGTTTCACAGCCTGCTTCCTGGCCCCGCAGGCAAAATCTGTGAGCTCTGGCACTGGGCATGGGAATAATGGCACACCTCTCTGAGGGACACGCGTGATTTTGGAGTTGAGATTTGGTGGAGAAAGCACAGTATATTGAGCTCTTCTTGGTACCATTTTAGGGACCATTGCAATTGTGGTCAGCCCCACATTTTGCTCAAAGATGGCCACACCCAAAGTACAGCCACTGCTTCATGAGTTCCCATTTCTCCTGGACTTAGGAGACCTCTCCTGACCCCTGTGCCCCAGTTTAATGCCCTCATTTGAATCAGGAGTGGATCCCAGAAAAGTTTGTTCTTACTAACCCATTGCTGTGTGTGTAAGCCTTTTGTATGTATGACCTTTTGGTTAGATTCAAATAAGGGACCTTTCATTTATGTCACCGTTTGTTAGACTGCTTTAGATTAGTTAAGGGCCTCTGATTAGATTTCAGGAACCAGGATGGAACCCAATCATTGTGGTGAAGTCCTACATACATGGAACACACAGAGATAGAGTGCTGATATGTTTACCCTGCCATGTTGGAGAGGGTTCCAGGATCTATAGCTGTGGAGGCACACAGAAACTCTGAGAGGCTAAGGGAGAGGCCAGAGGCTGGAGTTTTGGAGCAGCCTGAAGCCAAAGACATCTAGGCCAGAGGAGAAGGGAGAGGTGTGAGCAATTGTGTCTGATGGCCCACTGCTGAGCTAAGGAAGAAAATGACTTAGGAGGAGAAGGCAGAGAGAGACAGGCAGGCCCAACATTTTGCCTTGGCAGAAGTCTAGCAGCAGCTGACCCTTGTTAAGACAGCATTATTGATGATGACTTGATTTGGACACTTTCACAGCATCAGACCTGTAAGCTTTAACCCAAATAAATTCCATTAAAAGCCAGCTTATGTCTGGTATTTTGCATTGGCAACACTTGGCAAACTCAAACATCCAAGGACACAGTTTGGGCGAGCTGCCCTGTTCCCAAATGGCAGTGTGATGCTGCTGCCGATTGAATTCACCTGTAACCTGTGGGTGTCCCCAGAATAGGTGGGAATGAGTACTGGTAAGATGGAGGGAGAAGTGCTCTTGGGCAGCAAGGCCTGCAAGACAGGGAGTCAGGCAGGAGAGTGACATGGTTTTGAGGACTAGTATAAAGTCACAGATGTCCCAGTAAGATGTACTTGCCACAGGCAGGGGATGGTCAGGTGGGCATGGGCAGATAAACCATGGGACCTAGGGTCTTGTTCCTCAGAGGAGTCAGGGCACAGAGAGGAGACTTTCTGCTCCTGCTCCTTTTGCCCATCCCTTCTCCCCTTGTCCTCCAGCATTGATCGTCTGAGCAGGCTCCTCTTACTGTACCCCTCCTCAGTTTCAGGCACAGACTCATGTCTTCTGCTTCCAATTCTACATTCACTTTCTGCAATCTTGGGACAATTAAAGAAAGAGCAATGCCAAGATGAAACCTGTTGGTGTCAGGAAGGAAATGTCAAAATTCACATTACAGCATTGGCTACAGCAATAACAACACCAGAATGAGCACCATTAGGCTAGTGACCCTAATAAATAGTATGGGAATCCCAGAAAATCCTGGGACCTAGGGCTGACAAGAATAGAAGTTAGGTTGTGAGATAGTG
>JAQZBX010056486.1:0-18179 GCA_029593785.1 Cabassous unicinctus
ATTTGGACAGGTTCAAACTTTAGCTTTTCTTAGAATTATACTTTAGCTAGCCGAATTTATTAATTCTGTTGAAGTCGGTGGCCAACTATCTCTTCTTCCCCTGTTTTTGGGAAATGGAGCTTCCAGCCCCAACCACAAAATAGCTCTTGATGTGGCTTGCACCGTCAGAGTAGGATGAGCACTGCCTCCATGGCATGGCCTGTGGTATACTGGATAGGATAGTGCAGGTCCCCCCCCTCCAGCTTCCTCCCTGCCAGAGGTGGGGCTGGTGTTTAGGCTAGAGCTGCAATCTGATCTGGATGGAAAGAAGCCAGTCCCTACCAGAACAGTGATTTTCAGTCCACCCTGCTTCCCTTCACGCCAGAGGCAGAGTTAAAATGGCAGCTACTCACCTCTTTCTGGCTTGGACAAGTTCAAACTTTAGCTGTTCTTAGGATTATAGTTTAGCCAGCTCAATTTACTAATCAGTAGCTGAAGTTGGTGCCCAACAGTTTCTTCCTCCTCCATTTTTTGGAAATGGAGCTTCCAATTCCCACCACAGACTATCTCCTGAAGTGTCTTGCATTACTAGTGGATTACAGGAACCAGCCTCTGTAAGTGGAGTGCTCTACTCACGAATCTTCTCTGCAGATGCGCAGTCTCCTCTTTCCATTCTTTCAAGGATGTTCCAGGATGCTCTTATGGTCTCCTGGAGGCCCCAAACAGATGCTTTAGATATTGCTGGGAGAATACTAACTGCCCTGTAGAATGAGCAGACTCTTGGAGCTCCTTAGTCTGGCACTATCTTGCTGGTTGTCCCCATAGGTTTTGATATGTTGTGTTTTTGTTTTCATTTGTCTCAAGAAAATTACTGATTTCTCTTGTAATTTCTTCTTTGACCTACTGATTATTTAAGAGTGTGTTGTTTAATCTCCATATTTTTGTGAATTTTCCCTTTTGCATCTGTTATTGATTTCCAGCTTCATTCCATTATGATCAGAGATAGTATATTTTTAATTTTTAAAATTTATTGAGACCTGCCTTGTGATGCAACACATGGTCTATCCTGGAGAATGATCCAGGAGCACATGAAAAGAATGTATATCCTTTTGTTTGGGGGTTCAATGCTTTATAAAACTGTGTTAGGCTTGGTTCATTCATCATATTATACAAGTTCCCAGTTTCTTTATTTATCCTCTGTCCACAGGTTGTTTCCAATGCTGAATTGTGTGTATTGAGATCCCCAGCTATTATAATAGAGATGTATTTTTCTACCTTTAGTTTTGCTGGTGTGTGCCTCATCTATCATGGGGCACCTAGGGTAAGTGCATAAATATTTTTTTATAGTTATTTCTTCACCTTTTACAACAGTTTTGAATTAAGAAAATTTTTTTTTATATTGGAATCACTACTCCAGATCATTTTGGTTAATATGTGCCTGGAATAATTTTTCCAATCTTTTACTTTCACCCTGATTGTGCCCTTACATCTTAGGTGAGACTCCTGTAGACAACATATATATAGTTCAGGTTTTTAAATCCATTCTGTCTGTCTTTTGATTGGGGAGTTCAATCCATTAATGTTCAATGTTATTACTATAAAGGCATTACATATTTCATCCACATTTTCCTTTGGCTTTCCATTGTCATATCTTACTATTGTCTGTCTTTTAAGCGTTAAGTCACCCTTCCTAATAATCTTCATCTGTACACTCTTCTCCAAGTCTCTCACCTTTGTTGTTGTTGTTGTTTTTTCATTTCAGGCTGCAGCATTCCCTTTAATATCTCTTGTAGATCTGTTCATTTGGTAACATGCTTTTTCAGTTTTTATTCATCTGTGAAGACTGTAAACTCACTTTCATTTTTGAAAGAAATTTTGCTGGATAAAGAATTCCTGACTGGCGATTTTTCTCTTTCAGTACCTTAAATACATCATACCACTTTCTTCTCACCTCCATGGCTTCTAATGAGAGGCCATCACTTAATCTTACTGAGGTTTCCTTTTACGTGATACATTGCTTTTCTCTTGCTGCTTTCAGAATCCTCTCTTTATCTCTAATATTTTCATTCTGAATAGGTGTCTCAGAGTAGGTCTATTCAGATTTATTCTGTTTGGGGTGTGTTATCCTTGGATATTGATACTAACATCTTTCACAAGTGTTGGGAAGTTTTCAGTGGTTATTTCCTCAAATATTCTTTCTGGCCCTTTTCCAATGTCTTCTCCTCCTGGGACACAAATAATTTGTATGTTTGTGCATTTCATATTGTCATTCAATTCCTTGAGACCCTGTTCCATTCTTTTCCATTCTGCTTTCCTGTCTTTGTATGGCTTGTAATTTTTTGCTGATGTCTAGGCATCTGATTATGTTGGTGAATTTACTCTGATGGTCAATTTCTCTCTCTTGCCTAGTGGTTTTGTTTCACAGCTCTTCACTGATTTTTGGTTCAACTTCTTTGAAGTCTTTAAAATTTCCCAGCTTAAGTTATCAAAATAGGGCCTGAATCCCACTAATAGGGTGCAGATCTGATCCAAGGGGTCTGGGAAGTATGACTCCAAATAGCATTTTTTTCTCCTTGCAATTTCCTGGCCTGGCATCAGATGATGCTCTTTGGCAAATCTTACCATGGAAGTGTTTTTTTCATCCTCAAGTTGACCATAATTCAGGTCTGGCCAGAGTCAAGATTTAAAGTGGGCTCTGCTGGACCAACTCACTGAAGAGAAACCACTCTTTGCACTCTGCCACACCCTTAAGAAAGATGTCTCTTCCCTTCTCAGTTGACTGCAGTGAGCTGTGGATTTTATCCAGGCTGTTCACCTTGAGGTTGGGGGATGGGTGCCATTCTTGTCTGTGGGGGCTAATAACACATGGTTTTCATTTTGAATTCTTCATCTCTCAATCCCTCACCCTCCTGGACAATGTGCAGCACTCTCCTCATCTGCAGATCCCAAAAGCAGCTTCTTCCAAGAGCTTTTTGCCCTTCTATTGTTTTTGTGAGAGAGCTGAGCTGTGCCTACTACTCCAATGCCATCTCCCCAGATGTCCCCTCTGATCTTCATCTACTTTTCTTAACTTTTCTCGGTGTTTACTGCCTCCAATGTGGGGTAAAGATTTGTCATTTATTGTTCCCCTCATATCCTAAAAAGAAACAATAATTTTAGCAATTCATTTAGATCCACATTCACAGATAATATGATTCAACATTGTCAACTTGTCAATTACCCAATTGATACAATTAAATCATCTCAAAATTCCAAATAAATTTCCTGAGGAATATCAGAACCCAGTTCTGAAAGTTATGCAAAAGAAAAAGGCCCAAGTACAATGTCATTGAATTACAAGCTCTAGCTGCCAAGTGGGAACTTTCTTACCCCTGGAGCACTTTGGATTCTTGTGTACAGGGTGTGGCATGCAAAAACAGGAGGCAACATCTTGGAAGGTTAATTCAACTTGATAATCAGGATGAGAAGGAATCAGCTGTGTTGTTATATATTAGAGGGAAGGAAGAGTATTAGCATCCACATGATTTATTTGGACATCCCTTAATCATCCCTCTCCAATTATGTTAATAATTGGACCAGGGCAATCCCGCCTGAGATGAGCATGGTGACTATATTAGACACCTCAGAACTCATAGTCTGAGAGTTAAGGAAGGGAGGAATGGCTAACACTGGAGTGACCATTCTGCCTTGTCTGATGGAGATGGAAGTCCATCCTAAGTATTGGTCTTTTCCTTGTGAACCACCCTTTTACGAAGTTAAAGTTTCTGTACCGCATCAGGATCTCTTAAGCACTTGACATCAGTGCAGACTTCCGGTGCCCACTGAAAGCAGAGAGGAGGGATTACACATTGAGCATTCTCATTTCCACATTCTCTAGGGGATTCTTAACCTGTGAGATCTGTGACTGGTGTTAGGAACCCCAGAAGTTGTATGCTAATGGGTTTTTCTCTCTGTTGTGTTGTGGCTGCTCTAGTTATTTTTTTAAGGATCACCATTTGTTTTTTTTTAGTCTTTGTTCTTTTATTTTTTTTTAGGTTTATTTTATGTATTTATTTCTCCCTACCCCAATTTTGCACTCAATGTCTGCTTTTTGTGTTGTCTGTGTCTGCTTGTCTTCTCTTTAAGTGGCACTGGGAAACAATCCTGGGACTTTCCAGAGTGGAAGAGAGTTGCTCAATATCTTGTGCCACCTCAGCTCCCTGCTGCATCTCTTATTGTGTCTCCTCTGTGTCTCTTTTTGTTGTGTCATCTTCCTGTACCAGCTCTCTGTATGGGCTGGCACTCCTGCACAGGCCAGCTCTCCTGCATGGACCAGCAGTCTGTGTGGGCCAACTCTCTGCTCAGGCCAGCTCACCATGTGGGCCAGCTTGCCTTTCATTAGGAGGACCTGGGAATCAAACCCTGGACCTCTTATATGGTAGAGGGGAGCCTAATCACTTGAGTCACATCCGTTTCCTTCCTTTAGTTTTAATTGCAACACACAGTCTATATAATGGAATTATCATCACATTTTTAAAAAAAATTAAGTGGTACCAGAGATTGAAACTGGGACTTCATATGTGGGAAGCAGGTGCTCTAACCACTGAGCTACACCCACTCCCCTACCACCACATTTTAATCTCCAGACATCCTCTAAGTGAGGACCCCTAGTATCTCCATTTTCTGGCACATCTTGAGTCAAACAGACTCCAGGGGCAGTTAAGAAGTTCAGATCCTGGAGTCAGATCCTAGATCCATATCCTATAGCTGTATCACGCTAGCTAGGATAGTTTGCACACATTATGTGGCTTTATTTCCCCATAATACAGAATTCTTAAAGAAGTGCTGCCACTTCTCTGAGTGGATCTCCAGTAACCCATTTAGACACAATGCTCAGTTAATAGGATTGAGGCTCCATCTTCACCCACTGTGATCCAGTAATGGGAGCCTACAAGTAGAAGGAAATAGGGAGCAGAGTTAAGGACCTTAGCAAAGGGTTCTTCTTCTCCCCAGGTATCCTATGATACAGAGACAAAGCCTAAGGATACCAATGGGGCTACTTCATGCAGAGGACTGATTAAAGTTCCTCATACATAGCAGCAGAGGCTGGGAAATGATACCTGCAAGTGGGAACTGATCCCCCATTTGTGTTTTTATTTGGTCAGCTCTGTCCCTTTTTTCACCCTGAGCTTTGTCCCTCCAGAGGTCCCAGTCCCATGAAAACTGAAGAGTAGAGTAGCGGAGAAAGAGGTTGAACATCAGATCTTCTTCTGAAGGGAAAATGGACATCCCCAGACTCTTGGTGTCCCCTACACACCAGATGTAGCTCATGAGTGAAGTATGAAGGGGCATGGTGGTGCTGAAGGAGAAGGGGCTATAGTGTGGCATTATCCCTTGGAGTTACATCAGTTTTATCTTTCATGAAGCTATGTTTATGGAAGAGGCAAACTGCTCTTATTCAGATAGCATGTTAATGTGGATACTGGACATGATGATAAGCATGAAAGCCTTTAACAAACTATCCCTTGGCTGTGAAGGTTTAAGAGTCTAAAAATGCTCCTTTGACAAGCATCTTGGCTGAAGGGACAGGTTTCACCTCAGAAATATTGGAGCATGTGGCAAGTTGGGAGTGGGGTTTGTTTGAATTTTAACCGTTCCCAGATACTCTTGTGGAATATAAGGGCAGCTATCAGAAAATAACAGGATATGCAGGCTTTGATTTTCCCCATCCAGGCTGCTAGAAGGATTAATGGGTATATGGGAAGTGGGATACCTCAATCTAAGGAATAGACTTGAAGAGAAGGGGAATTCTTCCAGGTGCAGATTGAGAGGACTGTGATGTTAAATACTCAACAGACACTCTTTCTCCTCCTCTTCTACACAGACTTTCCTACTAGCATCTCATGGACACTGGTCCACACCGGTTGATTAGGTATTGGGGTATCATTCCCAAATCCATCATTCTGACCAATGGACATGCATAGAGGCTAGAAAGAACAAGACCTCCTTGAGTGTTTGGCAAAGGATTATGATTAGGCCAAAGAATGGTAGAGATTGGGGGAAATTGTGCTGTGCTCTTGTCACAATATGGAGCTGTTGGCTCAGCACTGATATCTGGAGCAGAAATAGAGGCAGCCAGACTGCCAGAGGGAGATGGGGGGGGTGGGCTGGAAGAGGGAGGACAGTCCTAGCTGCACACTGGTCATGGACCTGTGCAGAAACCTTGGTTTCTCTTTTAATTTATCTGTGTGTCCCTCACTGTGTCACTCACTTTCTAATTTCCCCCTGTTCCCCTCTATCCTCAAGTTGATCCTACTGTGTTCAATTTTTTAAAACAAGCCAACATCTCTAGAGGTAAACATAAGTAAATAAGGATACTTGCAGAGTGAGGATGGCAGACTGTGGTGATGACTTAGGGTTAGAAATAGGGGTCAAGATCACATAAGCATTTGCCTGAGGAAGTTCTCATCAGTTATCACCCTTTCCATCCAATAAGCAAAGCTAAAATATCAAAATAAAGTTCTCAGAGGAGAAATCCCCAGTCTTTTCACCTCCACAAACACACCAGAGTAAGGGGTTGTACAGTCCCTGAGTAACAAATTAAAAAGAGATACTAGACTGAAGGAAAACCATAGGTCAAAGTTCTAATTACCAAACAATATCATTTTAAATTTGACATAGAGATGCATGGAGCCAGAAAATCTTAATTTTTCTGACCTTCACAGATGGGAATTTCATCAGATTCTAAGAGCTGCCAGGGACTCCAGAAATTCACTTGCTTGCAGGTAGGAGAACCATATCCCCCTCAAAAGACTGAAGCACCTCGGACCACATATTGATTTCTTCAATATTTTGCCTTTAGCACAACGCAAGACACTCATTGTGCTCTCAGGAAATTCCTATGGAATGAAAGACATTTTGGATAAGTAAAAGTACTGTGAAGCGAAAATGAGACAACCAGCCAAAAACTGACTTTGATCCAGCAAGGAATCTGCAGAAAGCCTAGTTTCTGGCTGACCCAATGTCACCCAGAACTTGTGAAAGACAAGATGGTAGACATAATTATGAAAGGACCCCCAGAGATCCTTGCTATCTGGGATTCACACCCTAGTGTAATCCCTTCCCCTTGATTGAGGGCTGGACTTAGTAAATAGCTTCTCATATATAGAATTCAGCACAAGGAATGGTTACTCACTTCCTAAGCTGGATTACAAAAGACTGAATTCCAACTTGCTAGCAATCTTTATTGCCTTCTCAATTTGTAAGTTTTGATGAAGTGAATATCCATGTGGAAGGGCCCAGTTGGCAAGGAAATGAGGAGAACACCAGCCAACAGCCGTGGACCAAGTTCCCCAGTCCAACAGTTCCTTTAGGAGAAACTAAATCCTGCTAAATACAGATGAAAGAGCTTGGAAGTAAATTCTTGCCAAGCCAAGCCTTCAGATGATGTCACAGCTCCTTTGACACAAATCTCTGCTAACACACTGAAATTTATGTGCAAATGATAACACAATTTGTAATTAAACAATTGTTTGGTTGTTTAGATATTAAAGTCAGGGAGGAAGGACATGTATTTTTTTCTCACAACTGCATATTCAGCCACTAGCAAAATGCCTGTCAGTGCTCAATAGCAACTGAGAAACAAATTTTAAACATTGTTACATTTGAATATAAAGACATATTTACATTTATATCTAAATATATAAGAACATATAAAAGAACAATAACACTGAAGTTCATTATCAAAAATGTTTGCTACTAAAATTTGATTTTCACCCACAATAAAAAAAAAAGAAAAAATATACTACAGTGCACTTTTTAATTTCAGCAGAGTATTAAAATAGTAAAAGACAAAATATTTCCATTGGAAACAAATGTCTCTACCCTAAATTTAAACATTTTGCTCAATTTTTCTTTACAAGTCATTTCTTTTCTTTCTCTCATGAGGTGTCCAATTACCTTTAAAATTTTAGATTTATTCTAAAATAGTTGAAACACAGTCTATTTATACTCAAATCAATAATGAAACTGGATAATCCATTCCTTTGAATGCCCAATATTAAATAATTGTAAGATTTTACAGTCTTTATGACATCAGATAATTCTGAATTGAAGTGATCTGTGTTCTATGTTATTTTTATTCCTTGATAGTAAAGTATATGCACTCTAGATGCATGAAAAATAGCTTTCCATTAAATAAGCATTGGCAGCATAACAGTTTGTACTTATACAGAGCAAGACTGATGCTCCCAACCTGAGAGAATGTTGGTAGATTTACAAGCCTTCAGCAGGTCTGATCTCCTTTCTGGAAGTTTTCTACAATATTGCACCTACCCAAACCAGAATCCACAAACCAGTGAGACATCTGGGAAAAGGAATGCAGGTTGCTTTTGGATATTTTAGAGCAATTACAGAAGGAAAAGATATAGCCTATTTTCATTATCTGTATGTACATGTTTTACATAACCAGAAGGAGCTTTTTTCTTTAGTCATAGTTTGATTAGATTTTTCTTCATTGGCATTCAAGATAAACAGGGTACACCCTTTTTATGCATGGATGATGACATTATTAACACCATAAAGAGGCACTATGAATAGTGATTTTTCTGGAGCAAGAAAGAAGCTTTGACAACCCAAGTTTTCATGAACCAATGAATGGATAAATAAAATGTGGTATATTCTGTGGTATGTACATACAATGGAATATTATTCAGCTATAAAAAGGAATGGATCCTGATACATGTGACAAAATGGATGAATCTTGAAGACAACATGTTGAGTGAAATAAGACAGGCACAAAAAGACAAAAAATGTAAATCTCCCTGATTTGAAACAATTAGAATAAACAACTCATAGAGTCACAATCTGGAATATAGTTTACCAGGGGTCAGTTGGGGATAAGGAATGGGAAGTTAAGGATTAAAATGTACAGGGTTCCTATTTAGAATGATGGAAATGTTTTGGCAATGATGGTGGTGATGCAGGATACATTATGAACACAATTAGCAGCACTGAAGCATGGAAAGCTGATGCAGCAAGAGACATAAGAAGAAAAACATAATGAGAGACACAAGAAAGCAGGGAGCAGAGGTTCCTGGTACCTCCTAAAGAAGATGAGAAAGACAGCAAGCTGATGTGATGGGCAAGCTGATGTGCTGCAAGCTGGATGCAACAAGATGATGTAACAAGAGACACAAAAAGAAAAACACAATGAGAGACAAAACAAAGCAGGGAATGGAGGTGGCTCAAGTGATTAGGTGCCCCATCCCATATCAGAGTTCCCAGGTTCAATTACTAGTGTCTCCTAAAGAAACAAGGAAGATGAACAGGCACAACAAGTGCAAACAATGAGGGGGTGGGGAGAAATAAATAAATAAAATAAATCTTTTTTGAAAAGCACTAAAATATAGATCTGAATTTGATTAAAGGGGAAATGTTAGATTGCATATATGGCAACATAATAAAAAAAATTTAATCCCTGGACCTACAATAAACAAACATTGAACCATAAATTAAGCCATGGACATCTATTAATACCACAATTATAAAAATGTGTAATCATAAATTGTAACAAATATTCCACACCAGTTGTATTAGTCAGCCAAAGGGGTGCTAGTGTGAAATACCAAAAATGGGTTGGTCTTTATAAAGGGTATTTATTTGGGGTAGAAGTCCACAGTTACCAGGTCAAAAAGCAAAATTTTCTTCCCTTACCAAAGTCCATTGTCACGTGTTGGAGCAAGACAGCTGCCGACATTTGCCCAGGGTTCAGGTTTCTTGAGTTCCTCTCTTCCTGGGGCTGCATTTCTCTCCGGGCTTAGCTCCTGTTTCCTCCACAAGGTCAGCTGTAGGCGATCAGGCAAATAATTCGCTTCTCTTCTCCTGGGGACTTCTTTCCAACATCAAAGCTGCTTCTTGAAAGACTGCTTCTTCTGTCCTTTGCCTTGCTTTTTACATTCGATTCCCCACCCACCAGGGTGTGGGGCTCAACGCCCTACTGACTGACATGGCCCAGTCAACGCCCTAATCATAATTCAATCTTGCCTGGATTAACAGATCAGATTACAGGCATGATCCAATTATATTTTTGGAATTCATAATTACATCAAATTCCCCAACGGTTACACCAGTGAAGGCTCTTGGTAGTGGGTGCTATATGGGAATCTTATATTTTATGCATGATTGTTTTGTAAACCCACAACTTCTCTAATAAAATAGAGAAAGAACCTCTGAGCACTGAAATATGGTGATAGCATTTTTTATAATGGCCCAGTGTTCCTGGATTTTCCATCTCTTTGAAGTCAGGTGAGTACTGATGAGAATTTTCCCTGGGAAAGATGTACATCTTTTATTTGTAAATGAATTTTAATCTGAAGATATTTGTGTAATCTCACTGCAGGCATTTGGGAGCAGGCTATCTAAGGGCAGATTTGATTACTGAGAAGCAATTCCCTGAAATTTAATTCCTGTGGAATAGTCAGAGAGGAACTTCTTTTATTCTAAGATTCTGGGGTCTATTTTTCTGCAGTTAGCTCCATGGGGAAGATGGGAGACAATGAAATGAACAGATAAACATATAATGAGAAAATACAGGTATTACATTAAGATGAAGTAGAGTTCTGTTCAAGAGAACTTGGCCAGAAAAGGAAAAAGGCTAACATAGGTGGGAATTCAGGTAAAGGAGGAATTCAGAGGGAATATCATTTAAACGGACACTGAAGGAAAATGAAAATGGTGTGGGCATATGTGCATGTGAGGTTGAGAGGTGATGAAGGATGATAATAGTACTCAGTTGAAAGAGAGTAACAATGCTCTATTGAGCTTCTGTGGTGTTGAAAGCGGGTTTCAAGAATCAATTCCTGAATGCCTAATGGAGCCATTAATTAAGATTTGGAAATTGGAGGTGATATCACTTTTACTTGTTTGGGGGAAGGTAATGTGTTCAATTTGAGATATATTTTAATTTAGGTGCCAATAACTCTTGGAGGAATATAAATAAAAACAAAACCATCTCCCAACCCAAAATCCTCTCTATAAAGGTAGAAGAGAAAGAAAAACAATTTTATCATTGAATAAACAATAAAGTAAAATGTGGGAGGCAAGATGGCATCCACATCATCATAGGTTCCACAATGGAGTACAGGGAGAAAGCCCTGCTCAGCACTCACAGGTTCAGTTAGTGATGTGAGTCACTCCAGCGGGTCTTCACAGGGGAGAAAGCAGCAGGAAGTCTGTCTTCTCCTGTGGTGCTAACAGCCCTCTAACAAGACATGTTTAGGGAGCAGTGTGGACTTCACATGGGCACATTCATGCTCCTCATGCCCCTTGATCACTCTTGCTGGGGAGGCCTCCACCTGTCCAGGTAGCTGGGGATGGGTTCGATGAGAGTGAGCACTTTACCTTTATGGGTGACTATATTTGCAAAGGTGAGGGAAAATGTCCCCTCCCAACAGTAATGTTGCAGATACAAACCAATTTGTTCAAATCAACCACTTTGTATGATTTCATTGTGTACTATTTTCATAATTTCATTTAAATTTTAAGCAAATTGTCCATGCAAAGATTATAAAAATAATTTGTCTCTTATGGCAAACAGCAAAATTCCTTCTCTAGCCTCAACCCCCAATCTTCCTTCCTGCAAATTATCTGCATCAGCAGATTCTTTTGGTACATATTTCTGTTTGTATATACATGCATTTTCTAGTTTCATCCATCCCACACCTTATCACACGTGAGAAAAATATTGGAGTATGACTTAAGAAAATAAATAAATTTTCTAACTTCTTAAAATACTTGAGATTAGAAGCATATCATCTAATTATAAAAGGATCATTTCTGATTTAAAATAGTAAGGGAAATTGGAGTTAATTAGAAAGCAGGCCACTGTAGTTTAATGGCTGTTAAACTGGAATCCACATCAGAACCAGGTGAAGAGACTGAAAAATATCAATCGTTGGGCTGATATAAGAAAATGATACAATAATGGGTGGCATTATTTTGAAAATGGTAGTTTTTTAAATGCATACCCAAAATGTAATAGATTGAAGAACCAGTGAAAACAACCAGGATTACTTGAAATCAGTGATGAGCCCATCTTTACATAAACTAAGAGAAATCTAGAGTTCTGATGCATACATTAGTGGTAACAAATTGAACACAGATGAGTGTGGAAAAAGATGTGGGAGGAGCAGATCTCAGAACAAACTGCAAGTGCAGTTTTCCAAGAGGAGAAAGACATCATGAATTGCACATTCACAGCCACTTCCTTAAAAGATTGGCAACAAGTTGCACAGACTGAAGGTAGAGATTCTTTGGAGATTCACATGGATTATATTCACAGTGTTTCTCTCCAGTATGAATGTTGTAATATTTAATGAGATACTGTCCCTGGCTGAAGGCTATTCCACATTCTTTACATATGTAAGGTTTCCCTCCACTATGAATTTTCTCATGGTCAGTGAGATTTGATTTGCTACTGAAGGCTTTCCTACATTCCTTACAGATATAGGGTTTCTCTCGTTTGTCCTCTATGGTGTGTAATGAGGCTTGATTTCTGAATGAAAGCTTTCCCACATCCATCACATTCATAGGGTTTCTTTCCAGCATGTATTCTCAGATGGTTAATGAGGTTTTCCTTCTGGTTGAAGGCTTTTCCATATTCATTGCATATAGAGGGTTTTTCTCAAGAATGAATGTTCTGATGTTTAATGAACTATTGCTTTTGGCTGAAGGCTTCTCTGCATGCTTTACGTTCATTTTGTTTCTGTCCCCTCTGTGTGTTTTCATGTTCTCTGAGGTATGATTTGCACCTAAAGGCTTTTTCACATGCCTTACATGCATAAGGTTTCTTTGCAGTAGGAAATCTCTTGTATCTGAGTTTTGACATTTGAATTAATGCTTTCCCACATATATATGACTTTTCTTCAGTAAGAAATTTCTGATGAATAAAGAGGATTTCTGTCAGGTTGAAAACTTTCCCACATGTATTGCATTTCTATGCTTGTTCCCCTGTATGGCTTTTAAAATGAGGAGCAAAAATTGACTGTAAAGAGCAGACTACATTCAGGACACTCATATGGTTTCTCTCTAGTTTGAATTTTCTCATATTCCATGAGGTTTTGTTTCAAATGGAAACATGCTCATGTTCATTACAATACTACCTAATGTATGAATATTTCATGCTCAATTAGATTTAATGCATGACTGAAGGATTTCCAATATTCCTTTCATATACAGGGTTTTACTCCTGCATGTTTCTTTGATGTGACTCTAGCTTTCCCAAATTCATGAAATTCCAAATGGTTTCCCTGAAGGATTAATTTTCAGATATCTAATGAGGTTCAATTTCCAAGAAAACTTCACACTCATTACACTTAAAGGGGAGAACAACCATGTGGAGCAAAATGGCAAAACTCAATGCCTTCATTCTTTTTTCCATACATAGATTCCCTCATGCTTAGGTAAGGATGAGGCAAATTCCTTCAAAATGAAGTTATATTCATAGAAGTGTTATTTTGAGGAAACAATGTATGATGGTTAGGCTAATGTGTCAACTCAGCCAGGCATTTTTGTCCAGGTGTTTGTTACAGCAAGCACTGGGCTAATTGTAATACAAGAGCATTTATGGACTTCAATCACCAATGAGTTTACTGAGTGGATGGCTGATTACATCTGCATCAATCAGGGAGATTACATCATCAATGGGTGGTGTTTTTATTCAATCAGTTGAATGACTTAAAAAGGGAAGTGATTTCAACATTCACAGAGAATTTCCCAGCTCTTCGTTTGACAGGCAACTTCTCCTAGAAACTCATCAATGACCTTTTTGTCGGACTTTCATTGGAGCCTCTGGTTTGCAGGCGGCCTGCAGAACCTGGACTTGTGCATCCCCACAGTCAGGTGAGAGACTCTTTTAAAATCTCATATTATTCACAGATATCTTCCTGTTGATTCTGCTTCCCATGAGAACCCTGACTAATACAGCTTGGTACCAGGAGTGATTCTTGAGGATCAAAGTCTTAAACATGATATGTCTGAGGTGGTTCTGGGAGTTTTGTAATTGGCTCTGTACTCTAATTGGAGTCAGGGGTAGTACTGACTCCCTTTCCAATAATGAGTTTCCTAATCGTCCATGGCATGAGCTGCCAATAGAGATACAAAAAATAGCATCATTGGATTCCTCAACTTCCATGCTTATAAGAAGCAAGGATCTGGGTGAGAGTGTTTTCAACACCTTAACAGAATTTTTTGGAGTAAAAACGTATCATGATGTTGGCTGGCTCCTCCTAGATACTCTGGATACAGTTTCAAAAGAAAGAGATGAGCTAAAGTCTTCAAATTTGAAACTTAAATGTCGCATGGATGATATGAAAGTTTCTACGTGTGCCTTGTAAGAAAATCTTGTCTCCTGTAGCCACAGACTTGAGATATCTGAGAATCACACCCCGACTCTCATTGTATGAGCAGCAGAATTACAGAGGAAACTAAATCTGAACCTCGCAGGGTTTCTACACTTAACATGGTGGCATTGATTGGAAAGGAGTGGAACCCCAAGGATTGGGACAGAGAAATATGGGATGATGATAATATTGGTGGGGACATTGGAACCCTAAATTCTGCCAAGAGTTTACCAAATAAACCTGTGATCGCCTGCCCTGTGTAGACCACACCTTGTCAACCTTGTATTATCCAGCCTCCAGCCTGCCCCAAGGTGTCTGGACTTCCTTCCAGCCCTGAGGTGGTTACAAGCAAAATGGAAGCCTGCACTGCCCAGGCTCCACCTTGCTCCAGAGAGTCTGAACCTCCACCCAGCCATGAGGCAGGTACCAGCCATTCTCCAGCATGCACTGCCCAATTTCCAGTCTGCCCTGAGGAGTCTGTATTCCAAGCCTTGCCTGAAGAGAATAATCCTGTCTCATAAGAAGAAAATGCAAAAGAATGCCCTCAGGTCAGTAGCCTGCAAGACATCTCTAACCCTTCTCCTTACCCACACCCCCCACACCTCTTGTCTTTGAGACCCATTACTAGATTAAAATCACAACAAGCCCCCAAAGGTGAAATACAAAGTTTGATCCATGAGGAAGTAGGCTATACTCTGAAAGAACTGCATGAGTTTTCCAACTTATATAGACAGAAATCAGGGGAATATGTGTGGGAATGGATACTATGGGTATGCAAAAATGGAGGAAGGAATATAAAGTTGGATCAAGCTCAATTTATTGATATGGCCCACTAAGCAAAAATTCTGGATTCAATGCTGTAGCTCGAGGGGTTAGAAATGGCTCTAACAGTTTGTTTTGGTGGCTGACTGAAGCATGGACCAAATGATGGCCTAGCATGTCTGATGTTGAGATGCCTGATTTGCCATGGTATACAGTAGATGAGGGGATTCAAACACTTAGAGAGATTGGGATGCTAGAATGGATTTACCATTTGAGACCTGCCCATCCACCCCAGGAATGTCCAGAGAACACACCTTTAACCAGGACTGTGAGGAATAAATTTATAAGACTAACTCCATCTTCTCTGAAAAGCTCTGTGGTTGCTCTTCTCTGCAGTCCAGATATTACTGTAGGGGGGTATGTAATGGAATTGGAATCCTTAAATATTATGGGGATGATCAGATATCGGCCAGGTAAAAGTCAAGTATCGGCAGTTAATCACCAAAGGCAAGGTGCGTGTGGCTACCACAATAGAAGACAAATTCAAAACAGCACACAGAACAGTCTGAGTTGCATGGAGTTACGGCGTTCACTAATAGATCATGGGGTACCCAGAAGTGAAATACATGGGTAGTCTACTAAATTTCTTCTGGATCTGTATAAGCAGAAGGGTTCTAGGTCAAGGGAACAAAATCCTAACTCTAATTCCAGACGCAGAGAATCATGACCCCTTAATCAATTCCCAGACTTGAGACAGTTTGCAGACACAGAGCCCCTTGAATGAGGAGAAAGCCAGGTCCCCTTGGGCAAGGATCCTGTGAAACTGCCAATAATGTATACAGTTAATCTTCCTCCCACATTTCCCCACAGATACCTATGGCATTTTGCCAGAGTAACTGTGCATTGGGTAAAAGGAAATGATCAGACATTTCGTGGATTATTAGACACTGTCTCAGAAGTCACCTTAATTCCAGGAGACCCAAAACATCACTGTGTTCCACCATTCAGAAAAGGGACTTATGGAGGTCAGGTGATTGATGTGGTTTTAGCTCAGGTCCATCTCAAAGTGGGCCCAGTGTGTCCCCAGACTCATTCTGTGGTTATTTCTCCAGTCCCAGAATGCATAATTGGAATAGACATACTCAGTAACTGGCAAAATCCCCACATTGGATCCCTTACTCTTGGAATGAGGGCTATTATGGTTGGAAAGGTGAAGTGGAAGCCTCTAGAACTGCCCCTGCCTAGGAAAATAGTAAATCAAGGGCAATACCAGATTCCTGGAGGTATTGCAGAGATTAGTGCCACCATCAAGGATTTGAAGGATGCAGGGGTGGTGATGCCCACCACATCCCCATTCAACTTTCCTATTTGGCCTGTGCATTAAACAGATGGATCTTGGAGATTGACAGTAGATTATCATAAACTTAACCAAGTGGTGACTCCAATTGCAGTTGCTGTCCCAGATGTGGTATCATTTACTTGAGCAAATCAACACTTTTCCTGGTCCCTGGTATGCAGCTGTTGATCTGGCAAATGTTTTTTTCTCAATTGCCATTAGTAAGGACCACCAGAAACAATTTGTTTTCAGCTGGCAAGGTCAGCAGTATACTTTCACTCTCCTGCCTCAAGGGTATATCAACTCTCCAGCCCTATGTCATAATATTGTCTGCAGGGACCCTAATCATCTCTACCTCCCACGAGACATCACACTGGTCCATTATATTGATTGATATCATGTTGATAAGACCTACTGAGCAAGAAGTAGCAAAGACTCTAGCTTTATTGGTAAGGCATTTGCATGAGATAATGGGAGATAAATCCAACAAAAATACAGGGTCCTTCCAACTCAGTGAAATTTCTAGGTGTCCAGTGGTGTGGGGCCTTTTCTTTATATCTCTTCTAAAGTAAAGGATAAGCTGCTGCACCTGGCCCCTCCTATGACCAAAAAAAGAGGCACAATGCTTAGTGGGCCTCTTTTGACTTTGGAGAAAACACATTCCTCATTTGGGTGTATTACTGTGGCCCATTTACCAAGTGACTAGAAAAGCTGTTAGTTTTGATTGGGGATTGGAACAAGAGGAAGCCCTGCGACAGGTCCAGGCTGCTGTGCAAGCTGCAATACCACTTGGACCATAGGATCCAGCAGATCCAATAGTGCTGGAAGTTTCAGTGGCAAATAGAGATGCTGTCTGGAGCCTTTGGCAGACCCCTATAGGAGAATCACAATGCAGACCCTTAGGATTTTGGAGCAAAGCCTTGACATCCTCTGCAGATAATTACTCCCCTTTTGAGAAGCAGCTTTTGGCTTGCTACTGGGCCTTAGTAGAGACTGAATGCTTAATCATGGGGCATCAAGTTACCATGAGACCTGAGTTGCCTATCATGAGCTGGGTATTGTTTGACCCACCAAACCATAAAGTTGAGTGTGCACAGCAGCACTCCATAATAAAGTGGAAGAGGTATATAAGAGATAGGGCTCGAGCAGGTCCTGAAGGCACAAGTAAGTTACATGAGGAAGCAGCCCAAATGCCCATGGCACCACTCCTGCCATGATACCTTCTCTTTCCCAGCCCACAGCTTTGGCCTCTTGGGGAGTCCCTTACAATCAGTTGACTGAGGATGAGAAAACTCGGGCCTGGTTTACAGATAGTTCTGCTCAAAATGCAGGTACCACACGAAAGTGGACAGTTGCAGGAGTGCAGCCCTTTTCTGGGATAACCTTGAAGGATAGCGGGGAGGGCAAATCCTCCCAGTTGGCAGAGCTTCAAAGAGTGCATCTAGTTGTTCATTTTGCTTGGAAGAAGAAACAGCCAGAGGTGCATTTGTACACTGATTCATGGGCTGTTGCCAATGGTTTGGCTGGATGGTCAGGGACATTGAAGGAACATGATTGGAAAATTGGTGACAAGGAGGTCTGGGGAAGAGCTATGTGGATAGATATTTCTGAGTGGGCAAAAAACATGAACAGGACTGGAGTGGAAAGATGGCGTCGGCTTAGGAGGGCGACTGCAAGCAGCTCCCAGATCACGGCAGAGAGTGGACAGGGTGCGGCACGGGTGT
>JAQZBX010056487.1:0-18179 GCA_029593785.1 Cabassous unicinctus
ACTTGAGAAAATTCACACTGGAGAGAAACCCTATGAATGTAATGAATATGGAAAAGAATACTATGAGTGCATTGATTTTTAAAGATGCCAATATTAACATTGGAGGTAGATGATATAAATCTTGTGAAAATGGGAAGCACTTAGCCAGATTGCTAATTTGTATTCCTTTAAAAGAACTCACATGGGAGAGAAACCCTATATTTGTAATTAGTGTGGAAGGGCGTTCACTTATCCTTCATCTTTCAGTTGACCTATGCAAATTTACATAGAAGAGAATCCATATGAATGATCAATGGGAAAGCCATGAGTCCAAAAATCTGTCCTAATGGAACATTTTAGAGAATTCACAGTAAAAATGTATCAAATGTAGAAGAGTCTCATTGCCACAGCACTAACTTTTAAGTAATCCAGAGAACAAATACAGGGGAGAAATTCTTAATGAATGTAATCCGTATGGAGATGATTTTCTTTATAAAATATTCTTTTTTAAAGATTCATTTTATTTATTTATTTCTCCATCCCCCCATTGTCTGCATTTTCTATCTCTGTTTGTCTTGTGCTGGTCTTTTCTTTTTATTAAGAGGCACAGGGAACTGAATGAGGGACATCCCATGTGGGGGCTGGTGCCTAATCAATTGAGCCACCTCTGCTCCCTGCTTTATTTTGTCTCTCCTTATGTTTTTACCTCATGTGTCTCTTTTTTCTTTTTTAAAGACTTCTTCATTATTTATTCCCCGCCCTCCACCCCCTGTGTTTTGTGCTCACTGTCTGATCTCTGTGTGTTCTTCTGTGTCTGCATTTCTTCTCTTTAGGGGGCACCAGGAACCGATTCTGGGATATTCTGGAGTGGGAGAGAGGTGCTCAACTTCTTGCACCAACTCAGCTCCCTAGTTTGCTGTGTCTCTCAGAGCCCCTCTTCTTCGTCTCTTTTTGAAATGTCATCTTACTGAGCCAGGTCTCTGCACAGACCAGCACTCCATGAAAGCCAGGACTCCTGCACAGGCCAGCCCTCCTGAGCAGAGTATTTTGTCCATTTTGCCATTTTGTTCATCCTTTTATTCTTGAGTTGCAGGATTGCTTTACATATTTTGGAGAGTAAACCTTTATTATCTATGTCATTTCCAAGTATTTTCCTCCATTGTGTAGGCTAGATTTTTGACCAGTCTCTTTAAGCACAAATGATTTGATTGTGAGGAGGTTCCATTTATCTCTTTTTTCTTTAATTGCACATGCTTTGAGTATAAATAAGGTACCTTTGCTTGAACTAGGTCTGAAGATGCTTCCCCACATATTTTTCTTTAAGTTTTATGGTCCTAGCACTTATCTTTAAGTCTTTGGTCATTTTCAGTTACTTTTTGTTTATGGTAAGAGGTAGGGGTAAGGTCTCAAAGGGTGAAAAGGATCTGGCTTAAAGCGAGAAAGTATTGGATGTCACAGATCTGACAGGGTTTCATATCAATGATTTATAAGGGGATTCTACAACTCAACACTAAAGCAACAAATGACCCAAATGAAAATGTTCAAAAAACTTTATTGAACAAATGATCAAAGTTTCTGCACTGATGCACAGTGTTGATAATAGTGTTGTTAGGAGGCAACCATGGTCATCCTCTCAGAGATGAAGTTGGCTTTAACCACGGAAGAAAGGAGGAGGCAAAGGAGAAGAGGTGAGATGAGCACAGGATGTGAAGGATGGATGTGACATGGAAAGAGAGGTTTCAAGAAGGGCCACAAAGCTTTAGAATGAACACCTAAAATGATGGAAATGCTGTACATGGAAAAGGGAGAGACCAAGAAGCAGGAGGTTTGGGAACGAGTCTTGAGATTGGTGTTGGCACAGTAGACACAGAAGTAGGATGTCCTGGACACAGCTCTATGTATATCTAGACTGTGTGAAAAAATTTGGGTTAGATAAATATACTTAGTACTCTTTCCAGTATGGATGGTACTTAAAGCCAAGAGTGATCACATGATCATTAAGTGAATCAATTTCTATGGAAGGAATGAGGTCCAAATTTGAAGCCCTAGGAAAAACTAATTTTGAGAGATTTTTGGAAAAAAACAGGAACCGGCAGAGGAGACTGAGATGGAAAGGGTAGAGTGTCCAGATGATAAAAAGAAAAAGGAGACTGTGGTGAACCAGAAGTCAGTGATGGGAGCACTTCAAGAAGTACAGAGGAATCAAATGACCCAAATGCAGCTGTTGCGATGCAGCAATTAGTGGTAAGTGAAGGATCTTTTGGGATTAAGCTTTCTTTTTCTATCCCCCAGGAGAATGGAAAGCATGTCCTTATATGAAGGACATGTACTTGGATGCTCATAATATCTTTGGTCATAATACTGCAAACTTGAAGGACCCAAATATCAATCAGGAGGAACATAAATGAATATTTTGTAATAAAGCAATTCAATGTAAGAGGACTCAATGATAAAAAATGAGGAAACGATTGATCCACCAAACAACCAAAATGAATCTCAAAACAATATTTTGAGCAAATGATGCAGGCACCCAAATGAAAATCCAATTTATTTCATTTTTATGAATTTCAAGATGTGGCAAAAGGAATATATGAGGATAGAAAATCAGAATGAAGGTGAATACTTTGGGAGGTTATTGTTGATTGAACTGCATAGGGATGACCTTCCAGATTATTGGAAATGATTTGTGTCTTGATAGGTGATTGGATACTGTAGGGGAAGGGGATGAAAAGTTTGAGAAATTTGACGTCATTCAGTTAAGATGAATATATTTAATTTTATTTAAATTTTACATCGATTTTAGACAAACAATAAGAGACAAAGAGAGAAGACTGCTCCTGAGAATGAAATGGAGATAAGCACATTATATTTTCAGTATCTTTCCCCAACTGATCACCTCGCAGATGAGCAGCCAGGCTGTCATTTGCTTGTGGATTCCAGGCAGAATGTTGGGGAGTTCTCTGGGGTTTGTTGTGGATACAGGGTTACTGGGCAGTGTCCTGTGGTGGCATCAATGCCATGGAGGGCCTCTAGTGCTCTGTGGAACTTGTCTTTTGTATGATCCTGGGGAATCTTTGAAGGGTGGTGATGGAGCACAATGACACTAGTCCATACCTCTCATTCCACAGCCTCCAGTGGGACTCAGGGACGTATCAATCTTTCTTCATCATTTTGGTGGGTCTCCAATTGTTCAGACTTGAACAGTCTGTTAGAAGCCAACTTTATAGAAAATGTGAAAAGCAGTTTGCAGACATACTCGCTACCCCGATTGACAAGAAATGTCATCGTCTTGATAGGATGAGTGCTGCTAAAAAGAAGTATGTAGAGACTAACTCATCTTTAGGGGATGCTAGACTAGAGAAAGTGTCTCTAGAAATGCCCATCCTTATTGACACCTACAGAAAAGCTAAGGTAATGAAAGCAATATTGATGGAGGAATTAATTTTGGTGGTCCTAGTGCTAAAGAAAGAGAGATCCAGATATTTCAAACAAGAAGATGAGATAAGGAAGATGCTAAAAGAACTGGGGAAAAAAACAAACAAACAGAAAAGAACTGGAGTCCCAGGAAGGGGTCATACAAACCAGCACAGCACCAGGCACTTTTCCAAATTCAGTGTGTTTGGAAACCCTTCCACTCCCTGATAGTCACTCCTCCAGGAGTGGGCCTGGGTCTATCTTCAAGCAACACTGAACTTCTGCTTCACTCATGCCTGCACAGCCAACAGGCTGGAATGACACTGTCCAATTCCATCTGAGTGTTTTTAAGGCCAGTGGATCAAGGGAACCCCATCCATGGCCTGGAATTCCTCTGCCTTCACCTCCTGGATGTACAAGTGATTTCCTCCATGGTCAGTTCAACCTTCAATCACACAGAGTGTGGACTTGAGGAACACACCAGAAATATGGGACTTTCTTTTTACAGAAA
The DNA here is from genome assembly GCA_029593785.1 of Cabassous unicinctus. Lineage (NCBI taxonomy): Eukaryota > Metazoa > Chordata > Mammalia > Cingulata > Chlamyphoridae > Cabassous > Cabassous unicinctus. Next base: position 3,905 of record JAQZBX010056487.1, read on the forward strand.
CTCAGCATGAAAGAAACTACTACTACTGATGAGATTGTTCATATACTTAAGAGCCTACTTAAGAGACTTATGTACATGTTTATATCTGTTCATTTATTTCTTTATTAATCTGTTCATATATTTTTATTATAATTTTATGATGGCCTTATAAACATAAGCTTTCTTTTCTTGTTCTCATCTACATAATACCAATTACATACATAATTATAAGTTGAACATATATGCAGTTCAGTCATGAGTCTTTTAATACAAAAGCAAAATAAACTTGCAAGGGTATATTCCCAAGAAACCTAAGTTATAAGTAAATGTAAATTTTACATCAATTTTTAGTAGTTGTAAAATAAAAATCAAAGGAGAATTCTCATCCTTTTGGGGAAGAAGGTAAACAGTATACTTACAAAGAATTTTAAAGAGTTCAATTGTATATTTGAAAATAATAAAGAATAAAAATTGAAAAGTGATATATTCACGTGGAGATGTTTATGTTCCCATTTAAGAGTGCTGCAGTATGAGTTCTCTAAGCAGGAAGAAATCCCTCTTGGACAATATCAGAAAATTTACATTCCCAATTCTTCACCCATCTCTCCATCCTACTTTCCATTTAAATGACACACTTCAAAGGAAAGCTGAGGGAGCAGTAAGGAGCTCCTTTCCCAGGAAAACAGCTGGAATATCTCAGATAATAACTCTAGTCATGTATGATGATGATACTATGGGAGACAGTGAGCAAAAACTGGAGATCTTTAATGACTACCATGGAAAGCAGAAAGTGACACTTAGAAATTGAGGCATCCACATGACACAAATGAACCAATAAAGCACCATGACTTCTCCCCAAAATATAGAAAGAAAGCTGGGCTTGGTTGTGGGGATTGATTGGTGATGATAAGAAAGCCCTTGTCACCGTGGAGCTGATAATCTAGGAGAGAAAGGAAGATTTAAAAAGAAATTAAAGAGAATACATGGCATGTAAGGAGATGTAAAGGGTGATGGAGAAGAATAAGCAGGGATGGAAGGGAGTGCAGATTTTGGGGGACAAAATGGGGAACTTGTGGAAGTAGACATCAGGCAAGCTCTACCTGAGGAGAGAGTATCTGAGCACTGAGGGTACCTGGGTCAAGCATTGAAGGATGAGGGGCTAGAGCAGGTGAGAGCACTCAGTAAGGGTGATGAGCATGAGGGTTGTGAGGACTGGCCAGAGTCCAGAGTGGCTGGAACACAGTGAGTCACATGCAGGCTGAGGGTGCAAAAAGCTGACATGGGCCAGATGACTAAGGACACCGTAACTATGGTAGAGAGAAGAATTTTAATTCAAAATGGCAGTGACTGCAAAGTAGAAGAAAATTTAAAACAGAGAGTACAGTTTGGGACTCTGATTTGCTGAGCATGGCGAGGGGGAGACCAAGGAAGGCACTGTGTAGATGGAAACACAGTGACAAGATCAGATCCAGAACATGAGTCTTGTTGATGACTGTAGGTGCAAGAGGTTAACACTGAGAGTTTGACATGAGCATCTGCATGAATGGCGACATTCTCCACAAAACAGTGGTGGCTGGCAGAGGATTGTATTTTGTGGGATATTGGACTGAGGTTATTTGTGAGGAGGGAGATTTCTTAGTCCCCTTAGCCATCACATTGCAAATAACAAGTGCTCAGTTTGATAGAAGGATATTGGACACCAAGAGTTGATCACATGTCCAGTTATAAATTTAGTGGATCATCACTGAGAGCTGCATTGAACAGAAAATTTCCAGGAAATAGGAAGATCCAAATGGTAAAATAGTGGGTCTGCTGATGGCCAGATCCCTGCTTAGCATTCCCCATCATCAACATGACAAGCTGCCTCACGAGTGGTCTGCCCAAGCCTGTTATCCCATGTAATGACTTGGGTTTCACAGAATCACTCCCCAGTCACTTTCCCTACTATGGGCAATAACAGCTCAGGTAGTCATGAAGGCCTGAAGAGAGCTAAGGAATTGGTCTGAACCATCCCACATGTTCATGGTATAGGAAGAAAGGGCTGTTCTTGCCCTTTGGCTAATGAAGGATCATTCTAACCAAGGTATTACCTGGGATACTATCTCTGCCTGGAATTGGGCTTTTATCCCTGGAGCTCTGACTCAAGGACCCCTGTGCTCCTCACTATTGAAGTAACCTGCCAAGTCCTCTTGCTTCTGAAAGGCATTCCTAGAATTTTTACCTTATTTTTCATTGAATACCTTCTTTCAAAAGATTTAAGCTGGAATTTCTCAGCACATCCAACCTGAATGTATTCCCAGGGCCTGCCTGGGACTTAGCCTTTGAGTGCTTAAGCAAATCCTAAGAAGAAATTCAAAGCTAGATATATTATTTGTAGTAAGTCATTCATCACTCATGAAGAGAGTTCAAGGTTGGAAATTCATTCCACGTTCACCAGTTTCGAATGGAAGGTTCAATCCTCAGTTGTCTCCTCAGAAGTAATAGCTCAGTGGGAATATGAATCCTGTATTCACTGTGGGAGCCAGAGGACCAGGAAAGGTGGTGCTGATAGTGGCTCTGAGTTCATATTTTTTTCCGATTCCCTGTGTTCTGTTGGGTCAATGATGGCCTTAGAGATGTCATTTGTAGTGTGTGTGTGTGTTTAGTTTTTTTGAATGCTACTGGGAGCAATATACCAGCAGAAATGATTTTGCTTTTATTATAGGAAGTTGTTACATTAAAAGCTTATATCTGAGGCTGTGAAAATGTCCAAATCAAGGCATCATCTTACATGATGTCTTTCCATAGGTTGGCTGCTGGTGATTGTGTTCTCCTGCTATATGGCAAGATACAGTGGCATCTCTGCCAACTCGAGTCTTTGCCTTCTCTTCCAGACTTCCTTCCTTCCTGTGCTCAATTGTGGGCAATCAGGTATGTGACTCATTTCTCTCCTCTCCTCCAGACCTCTCAAGATTCTCTTTTGGTCATTGTGTTTGCTTTCCTGATTCCAGCCTCCAGCCACTCTCTTTCAGCTTCTTGGGACTCTGCAGGTTTTTTCTGTTTTTTTTTCTGTCTCTGCAGGTTTTTTCTGTGTTTCTGCTGCTTTCATTCCTCCATTTAAAAGGACTCCAAAAGAAGGATTAAGACCAACCTTGTGTGTCACACCTAACTAAAGACGAGGAAAAAAGTAATTAAACCAAGTGTTGCAACCTACAATGCACAGGAATAGACATGATCTATTCTGAGATCCACAGATAGCTCCAAACTGTCATAGTTGGATTCAGGGTGCCTTAGTAAGGATCAGAAAATATGTTATTTCTCTTGAAAATCCTTCCGAGTTTGGTGTAGGGCCTCCCCTTTTTGCTCGTTTCAGTAAAGCCATGTCATGAATGCTAAAGTTCTGTTGGTGTGGTTGTCTACATAGTGGTGCATGCAGTGTCCACTACATACATATGGACATGTACAAATATATATATGTAAATACACACACACACATGAGCTTACATATATATGTCCTTTTATTCATATACCTAATTCCCTTGTCACAATTAAGGCAATAAAATATCTTCCCAGTGTCCTCTATAATTTTTTCTATTTCATCACACCCTTTTTCAGTATGTATGTTTGGTTCTCCATGTTACATTCTACAAATTTCCTCAAATATCCAGTTTTCCTGGTACTTATTCACACTTAGCTACTAGGGGTATATGCCTGTCTAGAATATCTGTGTGTTTAAGTGAGGCCTGTGTCTTTTACTCTATTTCTGTGAGTTGATGGGGCTGTTTTTAAAACGCTTTTATTGAGATATAGTCACACACCACAGTCCATCCAAAATGTGCAATCAATGGATCTCAATACAATTAGAGTTGTGGATCCATCACCACAATCAATTTTAGGACATTTTCATTACTCTAAAAAGGAAAACCCCATAACCCACAACAGTTACCTATCAATCTTTCTGTCATTTGCAAGCCCTTTAAAACCACTAATATGATTCTGTGTCTATAGATTTATTTATGTTGAAATTTTAAACAGATACACATGTTCCATTTGTAGTACATTAGATCTGGTTTCTTTTCTACAACAAAATGTTTTTTATTGTGGTTATTTTTTAATTAGAGAAGTACATTTATATAAATTCATGGAAAATATAACATTCCCATATCACCCCCTATTGTTGACACTTTGCATTGATGTGCTACCTTTGGTGCTATGGAGGAACAGTATTAAAATATTGCTGCTAACAAAAGCCCATAGTTTCCATTAGTTATATTTTCCCCATATTCCACCCTATTGTTAGTACCTGTAATATTGATGTGAATTTCTTGTATTTGTGCTCTGAACAGTAGTCAACATCCACTAGGTGGTTCACTGTGCTGTAAACCTTTTATCCTCTAGCTTTCCTTCTAGTAACATATGTGACCCAAAACTTCCCCTTCAAACACATTTACACACATAATTCACTGCTGTCAGTTACACTCACAAGAATATGCTACCATCACCTCTCTCCATTTCCAAACATCTGTAATCAACATAATGAAAAATTCTGCAAAAGTTAAGGATCAGCTCCCCATTTTTATAATCCTTCCATCTCTCGGTAACTGCTATTGTAGATTATAACCTTATGAGTTAGGTTTTTATAATTCATTGATATTAGTGAAATCATAATATACTTATATTTTTGTGTCTGATGTATTTCACAAATCTCCATAATGTGACATGAATAAGGTCTACATTCTTTCTTACAACCAAATTGTGTTCCTTTTTATGTATATATCACATTTGCTTATCCAATCATTGGTTGATGGATACTTTTCTCCATCTTTTGGTAATTATGAATATAGCCAGCATAAATATCATTGAGCAAATGTCTGTTCATGTCCCATCTTTCATTGTCATCTGAGTATGTCCCTAGTAGTGTGATTGCTGGATCATATAACATTTCTGTGCTTAGCTTCCTAGGAACTGCTAAACTCTCTTCCATAGTGGCTATCCCACTTTACATTGCCACCAGCAGTAAATGACTGTTCCTCTTTCTCCACATCTTTTCCAACAATTGCCATTTTCTGGGAGTATTTTGTTGTTGCTTATTTTTATAGTGACCATTCTAGTAGGTGTGTTATGATATCTCATTGTGGTTTTGATTTACATCCCCCTAATAGATAGTTGTGGAGAGCATATTTTCATGTGCTTTTAAGCCATTTGTGTTTGCTCTTTGGAAAAATGTCTTCTCAAGGCTTTTGCCTATTTTTTCCCCATTCTGTTTGTCCTTTTATTTTTCAGTGGTAGGATAGTTATATATATTTTGGAGAATAAAACCTTAATAAGTTTGTGGTTTCCAGGTATTTTCTTCCATTGTGAAGGCTGCTTTCTTGAACAGTCTTTACAAGCACAAATGATTTGATTGTGAGGAGGTTCCATTTATCTTTTTGTTTCTTTCATTGCATATGCTTTGAGTGTAAATAAGGAACCTTTGCTCAGCCCAAGGTCTGAAGATGCTTCTCCAAAATTCTTCTGAGTTTTATGGTCCTAGCACTTATCTTTAGGTCTCTGGTAATTTTCAGTTAATTTTTGTTTAAGGTATGAGGTAGGGGTAAAGTCTGAAAGGGTGAAAAGGCAGGAAGCTTAAAGTAAGAAATTATTTGGATGTCACAGATCTGATAGTGTTTAATATCCATGATTTAAAATTGGATTCTGAAATTCAAGACTAAAACAACAAATGATGCAATTAAAAATGGGCAAAAGACTTTATTGAACAAATAATCAAAGTTTCCACATGCATGCACAGTGTTGATAATAGGAAAGCAGTGTGTATATGGGTGGTTATATTGGAAATCCCTATTTGTTGCATGATTTTTCAGTAAGCCTTACAATTTCTCTAATTAAAATGATATATCATCCTGGAAATAGATAACAAATTATGTTAAATTTTGATCTGATAAGGCAATCAAAACTGCTGTCTTTTCATAGGTAACTATTAATAGAATAGGAACACAAGGAATATCTTCTAAATAAATAGAGGAGACAAGATTGCATAAAAATGATAAATGCTAAAGAAGGCATTCAGGAGAAAACTAACAGTCTTGAAAAGTGAGGACAAATAGAAACTGAATGGAAATAAAGAAGATTAAATTTAAAATTGAACAATAATTACATTCATATAAATGATCCACCCAATCAAAGTTTTCAAAGGGATTAAAAAAAAAAAACCCAATGTGTTTTATTTTAAAACCCATCTAAGTGGTAACAGATATAGATCAAATGGTTGAGTGCCTGCTTCCCATGTACAAGGTCTTGGGTTCAGTCCTGGATACCTCCTAATAAAAATCACCCAAGAAAACAGCAAGTTTGGCAGTAAAGTATGGATTTTATATCATCACAGAAAAACACAAATATCAGCAAATTTTGTGTCAGTACTACAACAGCAAATACAACAATCTTTAAGGAAAAAGTACCAGAAATGTGGTGTCCTTTCATAATCATTCTATGATGCCAACATTACCCTAATACCAAAGCCAAACAAAGATGCCACGAAAGGAAAAATACAGACCAATCTCTCTAATGAACCTAGATACCAAAATCCTCAACAAAATACTTGCAAATCATATTCAACAGCATATCAACAGAATTAGACACCATGACTAAGTGGGTTTCATCCTGGGTATGCAAAGATGGTCTAACATAGGAAAATCAATCAATGTAATACATGACATAAACAGATTGAAATAAAAAAATTCACATGATCATCTCTATAAGTGGAAAAAAAGCATTTGACAAAATACAGCACTCTTTCCTTATGAAAACCCTGCAAAAGATAGAAATAGAAGGAAAGTTTCTGAACATGATAAAGGGTATATATGAAAACACAAAGCTAACATCATCTTCAATGGTGAAATCCTAAAATCCTTCCCTCTGTGATTGGGAATAAGACAAGGATGCCCACTATCACCATTCCTGTTTAACATCATCTTAGAAGTACTTGCTCTAGCGCTGATGCAACAAAAATATATAAAAGGCATCCAAATTCGAAAAAAACTAAAAATTTCATCATTTGCAGACCACATGATCCTATACATAGAAAGCCCTGTGTAACCTACAACAAAGCTTTTAGACTTATAAAGGATTCAATAACGTCACAGGCTATAAGATCAATGCTCAAAAATCAGTAGCATTTCTGTACACCAAAAATGAGCAATCTGAGGAGGATATCAAGAAAAAATACCATTTACAATAGTAATTAAAAGAATCAAATATCTAGGAATAAATTTAATGAAAGATGTATAGGTCTTATATACAGAAAACTACACAACACTCCTAAAGGAAATCAAAGTAGACTTAAATAAATGGAAGAACATTGTCTGTTAATGAATAGGAAGACTAAACATCATCAAGATGTGTATCCTACCCAAACTAATCTACAGATTTAATGCACTCCCAATAAAAATCAACACAGTATTTTTTAATGGATTGGAAAAACTAATTACAAAATTTATTTGGAAGGGTAAGAGGCCCCAAATTGCCAAAGACATGTTGAAAAAGAAAAATGAATTTGGTGATATCAGACTACCTGACTTTAAAACATACTACAAAGCTACAGTCGTCAAAACTGCATGGTATTGGCCCAGGAATAGACATACTGACCAATGGAACCGAATTGGGAGTTCTGATATAGATCCTCACATATACAGTCATCTGATATTTGACAAGGCCACCAAGCACACTCAGTTGGGAGAGAATGTCCTCTTCAACAAGTGTTGCTTGTAGAACTGGATATCTGTATCTAAATGAATGAGAGAGGAACACTATGTCACACTTTATACAAAAATCAACCCAAGATGCATCAAAGATCTAAATATAAGAGCCAAAATCATAAAGACCTTGGAAGATAATGAAGGGAAGCATCTACAGGACCTTGTAATAGGAAATGGTTTCATGAAATTCACACCCAAAGCACGAGCAGCAAAAGAAAAAATAGGTAAATGGAATCTCTTCAAAATTAAATACTTTTGCACATCAAAGACATTAACAAGGAAATAAAAAGGCATCCTACCCAATGGGAGAAAATATTTCACAAACATATATCTGATAAGAGTCTAATATCTTGCATACATAAAGAAATCCTACACCTCGAAAATAAAAAGCCAAACAACCCATTTAATAAATGGGCAAGTAAATTAAACAACACTTCTCCAAGGAAGAAATACAAATGGCTAAAAAACACATGAAAAAATACTCAACATCACTAGCTATTAGGGAAATGCAAATCAAAACTACAATGAGATACCATCTTACACTCATTAGAATGGCGGCTATTAAAATAACAGCAGAATATAAGTGTTGGAAAAGATATGGATGAATGGGAACACTCATCCAATGCTGGTGAGATTGTGGAATGGTCCAGCCACTGTGGAGGACAGTATGGCAGCTCCTCAAATAACTAACTATAGATCTTCCATATGATCCAGCGATTCCACTGCTGTGTATATACCCAGAAGAATTGAAAGCAAAGACACAAACAGATATAGTCACACCAATGTTCATAGCAGCATTGTTCACTATTGCCAAAAATTGGAATCAATCCATGTGCCCATCAAGAGATGAATGGATAAACAAAATGTGGTACATACATACAATGGAACATTCCTCAGCTGAAAGAAGGAATAACGTGCTAACACAGGATAACATGGAAGAATCTTGAAGACCTTATGTTGCCTGAAGCAATCCAGGCATTGAAGGATCAACAATGCATGACCTCACTGATATGAATTAAGGAAATTGAGCAGTTGCAGAGAGCTATTGTCTGAATGATAGGTTTATAAGAAAGAGAAAGAGAAGAGAAGGTTGTGAGCCATCACCCATACAGACAAAATATATGGTAAAGCGATAAGAGTGTAGTTGCATATTGAAAGGATAGGACAGGTGGGTAGTGATATTATTGGGTTTGGTGGTGCAGTGTTGGTAGATGGGTAGATTGGGAAGGGTGGATTAGAACACCCATGATACTGGGGGAAGAGATGGGAGGGGGACCAGGTGAACACTTGGGATTTGTGGGTATGAGCTTGAAAATACAGAGGTGTGAATGCTCTTATGGCAATATGATAAGGAAGGGTCACTGGTTTAGGATGTTGGTTGGGGGTGCAGTCAGGACAGGGCTGACCTGGAGCAGGCTTCTAGGGAGTATCAGTGAGTGGAGACCCACATAATGAGCGTGAAGGAGTTGGACTCCCTTCTTTGGGAGGACCAATTCATTCAGAAATAGATGGGAGAGGGCCTCTCAAGAGCAAGGGTGGTTCTAATAGGAGATGACAAACCAGTGTGTCAAGACCTCTTGTTGCATGTAACTATAATCCTTGTCATCCAATGAGTCAAGCCAGGGGGTTGTCATGTGCCTCAAGGGGATGGGGGGTGATGGAAGAGAATAGATCAAACAGGGGATATTTAGTGGTCAGGGGAAATGTTCTACCTTACCTTACAGTGATGGACACAGGACATGGTAAATATCATCATAATTTATTAAAGTGTATGGTCTAAAATGTAAACCATACTGTAAACTATTGACAATTTTTAGTAGCTATGCTTCAGTATTTGTATATCAGTTATAACAATGCTACCATCCACATATAAAAAGATTTTAATATGGGGTGAAGAAAGGGGGAGGAGTTTGGGTATATTAGAGTCCCTTGTATTCTGTGTGTGACTTTGCTGTGACCTAAAACTTCTTTGGAAAAAAAATGAAAAATAATGAGACATTGGGGAATGAGAAGAGGAAGGTGCCACAGTACAGACTGGACACCAGATATTGCACTGACAAAAGGTAAAAGTTTAAAAAAATGTTTTTAATTTTTAATTTTTTAAATATTCCAATCTTTAAATTTTTTTAGTTTTTTTTTTGAGTTTTTGTTTATTTTATCTCTTACATTTAAACTTATTATTATTAATTCATATTCCTATTAATTGTATTTGTCTATTTTATTGGTTTCATCTTTAAAGAAGCTTTGAATCACAGAAGGGTTACACCTGGGTTGGGAGAGGACTGTTGGTAGGGGGTGTCAGGGATGGGGGGTGCATGGAAGGAAGTTCACATGAATATATATTCAAGGTGTATAAAATTGTTTAAATATTCATGGGGCATTGTCACAGTGGGTGGGGAATCACTCATCTGAGAGAATACTGAATTCCCATCTTGAAGGGCTCTTCCATATTTTCCAAGGGAACAGCAACAGTCCCCCAAGTGCAGGGGCAGTGTCTGGAAAAGGAGGATGATTTACTGATGGGCTTTTGTTATTCATGACTACCATTATGAGTTTTTGCTCTTAAAATGGAAACTTAGCCTATTGTTATGTGGTGTTTAAGGGTTGCCTCCTAAGAGCCTCCTTGTTGCTCAAACGTGGCTTCTCTCTAAGCCAAACAGCATATGAATGTATTACCTTCCTCCCAGTGTGGGACATGACTCCCAGGGATGATCCTCTCTGGCACCGAGGTATTATTACCAAGTGCCAACTGGCAATACAACTGGAAAAAGACCTCAAATAACAGGGGGGAAATGTAAAGACAAATGAGTTCATATGGCTAAGAGACTTCAAAGTGAGTCGGGAGGTCATCCCAGACATAAACCTAATACACATCTCAGTAGGACCTCATAGACTTCCAAAGTGGATATCACCCCAAATAGAGGGGCTCCTGAGGCTTTGGAGACACCCAGGTCTTATGTCAAGGTAGACAGTTTTGGAGTTTGGTACCTTGCCAGTGGGCCCTACTTTGGATTTTGTGCTCCTTAGTGTGACAGAGTTGGACTCAAATATGTCTTCTCTGCACATAGTTCATCTGTCCCTTCTATTCAAATCTATACGTGGTACTGGAGTTTGTAGTTGTACATCCAGAGACTGTAGTCTTTGGGCTGTCAATGTGCCAGCTGGGCCCAAAATCTCGGAGGAGCTGCAACTCCTACTCTATAGCTCAATGGACTCACCCAGGGCACCTGGCATGGAGATGATGATGAACGACGGCCATCCCAGGGGATGGAGAGAGTCTGCAGCTGCAGGCAGGATAATCCCATTTAACTTATCCATGGGATATAAGCCCCCTCTCAATTGGAGGTTGAGTGGACATCACCATCTCAGACTCCTCAGGATTGGGGGAAGAGCTATGGACTAGAGTGAACTTACTTGTATTCTATTATAGACATATTGTGATTCAAGCAATAGAAGAAATTACAACATTAATATGGAGCCAGTGGTCACTGGACGCTTTTGGGGCAGAGAGAGTGATAATCAGTTGTAAAACAGGGGCTTTTTCGGGGCTTGGGAATTGTCCTGAGTTGACATTGCAATGACAGATATAGGCCATATTATGTCATCATATAACATGCAGAACTGTGTGGGAGAGAGTGTGGTCTACAATGTGAACTATGGTCCATGCTTAATGGCAAAGCCCCAGGATGTGTATATCCATTGCAGGTGATTTGCCAAACTAATGAAGGATTTTTAAGTGGGAAGTTGTGGGTGGTGTGGGAGGTGAGGCATATTGGAATCCCTATATTTTTTGTGTAACATTTATGTAATCTGAGTATCTTATAAAAAATTAAACAAAAATTTATTTTTAAAAATTCTTAATTAGAGGAAAATAAAATAAAAGGTGTTGGGCAGTTATATTTAAAATAAAAGGAAAAATATATGTTGAAAATAAAATACAAAACAAAGATAGAAGTAAAAAACAAGATTTATAATAAAAAAAAAAATGTAACCAGGGTGGCTGCATTAAAAGAAATGCTACACTATGATAAGGTTTTAGGCACAATAGGAAGACACAGAAATTCTAAATGTGTGTCTATCTATTAACATAGTTTTCAAATACAGAATCTGTAAGGTGTCTCAAATAAAAATATGTTTTTTAAAATCCAAAATTATAGTTGTACATGTAAGTACAATTCAGTCAGTATATAAAATATGGAAAGTCAATATAGGCATAAAATACTTGGACTGTACAATTGACTAATGTTCTAATTAGCAGATAGGGATTATAACTACCAAAGATGCAGAATACACATTCTCTTCAAGTATGCTGAACAGTTTGTCATGACAATGAGTGTGTTTTCAGAGCACTAGAAATCAATGATGAAAAGGGAAGTAGCACTTCTAAAAACCCTGAAGGGTTTCTGCTTTCCTGACAGAATCTAAGTGATTCACTAAAACCATTGTTTTCAGGACAACACAACAGATATCATGGAACCTCCTAATATGCACCCTATGGCAGGTACTAGTCCAAATACATTATGTGTCCCATTGAGGCACACTCTTGAGGGGCACCTGAGGGAGGACAGCTTGTTAACAGGTTAATTGATGAAGAATCTGAGTCAGCAGAGAGGAATCCAGGTGAGGTGATTGAAGATCTCCCAGGATGGTGTATTTGGTTTATGTCACAGATTGTTAATTACATTCAACCACTTTATACTGATATTTTGGAAAAATTCGGGAGGGTTGTGTTGTCATTTAATTCACCCTAAATCTTTTGAGTTTGGTCTGATTCCTGAAAAATCACTACATTTCTCAGAGGAAATCACTGTTGTCCTGGGCTAAATCTGAGCTCGGTTTCTGGATTTCTCCTTCTCAACTTCTTAGTCTCTAGAATCCACAAACATTTCACCTGATGAACCTTCAGTTTATTATGGGAACAGCTATTAGTTTTCAGTTTATTTTCCCCTTAATCTTAGATTCTTTTGCAGGCAAAAATATATTTATATTTCTCAATTACAAAAATGTTGTTCATGGACTAATTTTACATGGGTTATATTCCTTTACCACCTAGATCCAATTATCATCTCTAAGTTGCCTCTGGGTACTGGTTTACCTGTGCCAATGGCTATGTTCCCAGGGCTTTTTAAAACATCATCAGCATCTCTGTTTTTCAAAGGAAGTGTACAAGGAGGCTCCTGTTATAAATCTGAATGATTCCTGTCAGGATCTCAATCATCTCAAGTAAGTATGCCCACTCTTCCTCGCCTACACCTGAAATGGGTATGGGCCTTTTTCAGAAATCCTGGCTTGCCTATCTAGTCAAAGAAAAGATAATATTAAATAGTGAGTATTTGAAGTCAATTATTTTTCCCTCCTATTCAAGTTACTACATGAATTGCCTACATGCTTTTGAGAGAGACTGTACATAGTATTAGAATAGAAAATATAGATGGTAATCACACATGATGTCAACCTCTTTTTTCATTAATTTTTCATCCATTGCCTTCAAAACTCGGTAGGTTTATGGAATTTAAGCATTCATTTGTAATTGAGCACAGCATTCAGACTTCTGCCTGCTTGTAATTCACTCCAAAGTATTTTAAAATATTAAATTAATTATAATTAAATTAAAAATTACATGGATGTATGGAAGAAGAAGTAGACAAATAAATATATTAATGAACAAAATATGTCATCTTGTTCTTCCCATTCCTTCAAGTCTTTGCAAAAAAGGAAATTAATTATTTGCCTTTACCACTTGCAGGACCATAGCATCCTTGCAATAATCTACTCACACAGGATAATTTTACTGTGCTGGGTATCCTTATGGCTCCTTCCAGTCTGCAGGTAAAGAAGTGACCTCAGCTTTATAAGCTCTATTCAAATCAGTGCAAAACTTTTTATAAAATGTCACATCCTTTTACCAGAAAATGTCATTAGCAAATGCAGAATGCTGGATTTCCACTTTACATTTTATGCTTGTTTGTTAAATACAATAGTATTTTGGACTTATAAAGGAAAGAAGGCTGGTGTTGAAGGGATTATCAGTTTAATTTTTTTATCAGAGATTTGCAAATTTTATTTATTTATTTTTCCTTAACATACATAAAATTTTGAGTATCTCCCTTATTTGAAATGCTTAATAAATGTTAAATTCCTGATGTAGGTAGTATTAAAAATTTCAGAGATAATGAATTTTAACTTCAAATTTATTTGAGAGGTTCTCCAGAGGTACAAAGCAACTAAATATCTGATTCAGGATGCAAAAGATATTTTCCCCTAAAGGCAATGAAGTGAACTATGCTACACTTCCACAAGGAAGCTCAAGCTAGAAATCTGCTGGTCAAGTAACAGATTAAAACTGTCTGGGTGATATTGTTTTGATGGATACAGGCCATTATATATTTTGTCAAAATATATAAAATTATAAGTTGCAAAGTGCAAACCATAATGTAGACTATAGACCATGGTTAGTAGCAATGTTTCAATATTTGTACATCAATTATTACAAATGTACCACACTAATGAAAGATATTATTAGGGGAAAATATGAGAGGGGGAGAGGGTGGGGTATATGGGAATCC
>JAQZBX010056488.1:0-18200 GCA_029593785.1 Cabassous unicinctus
CAAATGGCTAAAAATCACATGAAAAGATGCTCAACATCACTAGCTATAAGGGAAATGCAAATCAAAACTAAAATAAGATACAATCATATACCTATGAGACTTGTGGCTACTATGATAAACAGAGATACAAGTGTTGGAGAGAATATATAGGAGAGGGAACCCTCTTCCACTACTGGTGGGAATGTAGAATGGTGCAGCCATTGTGGAGGATGGTTTGGCAGTTCTTCAGGAAACTTAGTATAGTACTGCCTTATTATGCAGCAATCCCATTGGTGGGTATATACCTAGAAGAATTGAAAGCAGGGACATGAGCAGATATATGCACACCAGCGTTCATAGGGACATTATTCACTAATGCTAAAAGTTGGAAGCAACCCAAGTGCTCATCAACAGATAAATGAATTGGCAAATTGTGTTATATACATACAGTGGGATATTACTCAGGTGTAAAAAAGAATGAAGTACTGATACATGGGATAACATGGATTAGTCTTGAAGAACTTATGTTGAGTGAAGTAAGCCACTCACTAGAGGACAAATATTACATGACCTCACAGATATGACCTAAGCAAACTGAGCAAACTTGCTGAACTAGAATCTAAAAGATAGGTTTTCAGAAAACGGAAAGAGAGTAGAGTGTGATGAGCTGAGGCTGAATATGGGCAAAACCTACATAAGATGGAAGGGGTGGATTGACAGTTGATTGGGGTGATAATGATGCATGGATATGAATGGGGTCAACAGTGCTGGAATGTGAGGATGAGCAGGTTGGGGGAGGTTAATTGGACTACCCATGGAACTGGGGGGAGGGCTGGAGGAAGGAACAGGTGAACACTGGGGATTTGTAGGTCTGTGGTAAAACTACAATGGTGGTGAGAGTGGATGTAGCTCAGTGGTTGATTGCCTACATCCCATGTACAAGGTCCAGGGCTCCATCCCCAGTGACTCTTAAAACAAACAAATGAAAAATAAAAACAAAAAACCTACAATAGTGAGAATGTTCTTTGAGCCCATATGGTGTGGGGGGGATTTGTGCAGGGCATTGGGGGTAGGGAGATAAGTGGGAAAAGGCACACCTGTGTTCATGCTTCTATGGAATATGAAAGTGTTCATCTTGTCATAGGGTGTTGTCTCTGTAAGTAGAGACTCATACAATAAACAAGAAAATATTAAACTCCCATCCTGGGGAGTCTTGCTAGGTTCTCAAATAAAGGGGCAAGAGTCTCTCAAGAACATAGGCAGTGCCTAACAAAAAAAGTCGGACCAATATGTCAAGCCCTCAGTACTAATGTATGTAAATATGACCCTTATTCTTCAAAAGTGCAACCTAATGGTAACCATGGGTGTCTAGGGAAGGGAGAGGGAAGAATGGATGGCACATGGGGCATTTTTAAGGCATTGAAATTGTTCTCCATGATCTTGTGATGATGGATATAGGTCATTAAGCATTTTGTTAGAACTTATAAAAGTGTACAGTACAGAGTGTGAACCACAATGTAAACCATTGACCATGGTTAGTGGCAATGCTTCAATATTTGTTCATCAATTGTAACAAATGTATCATACTCATGTAAGACATTATTAATAGGGATAAATGTGAGAGGGGAAGAGGGTGGGGTAAATGGGAATCCCTATATTTTCTATGTGACTTTTCTTTTATATAAAGCTTCTTTAAAAATAAAGTGAAAATAATAAGACACAGGGGGAACCTTTAGAAGAAAGTGTCACTGTACATAAAAGATAACAGATCTTATAGATAAGGAACACACAATGCAAAAAAATTTTTTTTAAATTTTATTCCTAAATTTTTATTTTTAATTTTAATTTTTCAATTTTGTATTTTTGCTTAGTTTTACATTTTTTCACTTTGTTTTTAGGGAGGCTTTTGATTGCAGAAGAATCACAACTGTGCCAGGGGAGAATCACTGGTGTAGGTTGTCAGTGGTGGGGGGATATGTGGAGAGGAGTATACCTGGGGCATTCCTCTATGGAATATGAATGATTTCAAGTGGCCAGGGGTGTTGACTTAGTGGATGGAAGCCCACACAACAACCAAAATAATATTTAATTCACATCCTAAGTAGTCCTGCTACATTCTCTAATAAAGTGAAAAGAATCTCTAGAGTACATGGGCAGTGCCTGGTGAGGGAGGACAAACCAATACACCAGGCTCATGATATTGATGCTTGTACTTATGAACTTTGTTATTCTGAAATTGAAACTTAGCTTAGCATTATATACTGCTCAGGAGTGACCTCCTGAAAGCCTCCTTGTGGCCTCTCTTTTTTTTTAAATATATATATTTTTATTTTTTAAAAGATACTTAGATTACATAAATATCACACAAAAATTGTAGGGATTCCCATATGCCCCACCTCCCACACCTCCCACAACCTCCCACATAAACATCCTTCATTAGTGTGGCACAGCACCTGCATTAGATATACACATCTTGGGGCTTTGCCACTAAGCATGGAACATAGTTCACATTGTAGACCACACTCTCTCCCACAGAGTTCTGCATGTTATATGATGATATAAAATGGCCTATATCTGTCATTGCAATGTCACTCAGGATAATTCCCAAGTCCCGAAAAAGCACCTGTATTACAACTGTTTTTCCCTCTCCCTGCCCCCAAAGGGTCCGGTGGCCACTGGCTCCACATTAATGCTGTAATTACTTCCATTGTGTGAATCACAATATGTCTATAACAGAATACCATGTAGTCCACTCTAGTCCATAGCTCTTCCCCTAATCCTGAGGAGTCTGAGATGGTGATGTCTACTCAACCTCCAAGTGAGAGGGGGCTTATATCCCATGGATAAGATGGATAGGATTATCCTGCCTGCAGCTGCAGACTCTCTCCTTTCCCTGGGATGGCTGTTGTCCATCATCGTCTCCCCACCAGGTATCCAGGGTGAGTCCATTGAGCTGTAGATTAGGAGTTGCAGCTCCACTGAGATTCCGGGCCCAGCTGGCAAATGGACAGCCCAAAGACTCCAGTCTCTGGAATTACACCTATAAACTCTGGCACGACATATAGGTTTGAATAGAAGGGACAGATGGAACATGTGCAGGGAAGACATATTTGGGCCCAACTCTGTCACTCTCAGGAGCAAGGATTCCAAAGTAGGGCCCACAGATAAGGCACGAAACACTGGGACTATCCACCGTGATATAGGACCTGGGTGTCTCCAGAGCCCTGAGGAGCCCCTCTGTTTGGGGTGATATCCACATTGGAAGCCTATGAGGTCCTATTGAGATGTGCGTAAGTGTTACCTCTGGGATGACCTCCTGACTCACTTTGAAGTCTCTTAGCCATATGAACTCATTTATCTTTACCTTTCCCCCCTTTTATTCGAGGTCTTTTTCCAGTCAAAAAGAAGTCCATTGGCATTTGTTAGTAATCCCTCATTGCCAGGGAGGCTCATCCCCAGAGTCATGTCCCACGCTGAGAGGAAGGTAATGCATTCATATGCTGAGTTTGCCTTAGAGAGAGGCCACATTTGAGCAACAAGGAGGCTCTCAGGAGGCAACCCTTAGGCACCCCATAACAATAGGCTGTTTCCATTTCAAGAGCAATTAATCATAAGGCGAGCCATCAATAACAAGAGCCCATCAGTGGATCATCCTCTTTGCCAGACACTGCCCCTGCACTTGGGGGACTGTTGCTACTCCCTTGGAGAATATGACAGAGCTCTCCAGGATGGGAATTCAGTATTCTCTCATTTATTGAGGGGTTTTCCACCCACTGTGACCACGCCCCGTGAGCATTCGAACAATTTTATATACCTTTTATGTATGTTCAGGTGAACTTCCTCCCATGCACCCCCATCCCTGACACCCCCCACCAACGATCCTCTCTCACCCCAGTTGTAACCCTTCTGTGATCCAGAGCTTCTTTAAAGATGAAGCCAATACAATAGCAAAATGAAATTAATAGGAAAATGAAATAATAATGATGTTTAAACGTAAGAGGTAAAATACATGAAAACTTAAAAGAAATTAAAAATTAAATTAAATTAAAGGATTGGATTATTCAAAAACTGAGAAAAAAATTTTTTAAAAATTAAAATTTTTTTTTGACATTTTGCCTTTTATCACTGCAATATCTGGTGTCCAGTCTGTACTGTGGCACCTTCCCCTTCTCATTCCCCAGTGTCTCACTATTTTTCATTTAATTTTCAAAGAAGTTTTAGGTCACAGCAAAGTCACACACAGAATACAGGACACTCTCATATATCCAACCTCCCCCCCCTTTCCTCAACCCATATTAAAACCTTTTTGTATGTGGATGGTAGCTTTGTTATAACTGATATACAGATAATGAAACATAGCTACTAAACATTGTCAATTGTTTACAGTATGGTTTACATTTTAGATCACACACTTTTATAAATTTTGATGATTTTTACCATGTCCTGTATCCATCACTGTAAGGTAATGAAAAACATTTCCACTGACCACTAAGTACCCCGATTGATCTATTCTGTTCCTCCCTCCTGATCCCCCTGGGGCCCATGACAACCCCCTGGCTTGACTTATTGGATGACAAGATTCATAATTACATGCAACAAGAGGTCATGACACACTGGTTTGTTCTCCACTATTAGGAACCGCCCTTGCTCTTAAGAGATGACCACCTGTCTATTTCTGAGCAAATCAGTCTTCCCAAAGATGGGAGTCCATCTCCTTCCCTCTCATTAGGTGGGTCTCCACCCACTGATGCAACACATTATGACAGGATGAACACTCACATCCTCCCTAGAAGCCTGCTCCAGATGTGCCCTGTCCCAAATGCCCCCCCAACCAACACCCTAAAGCAGTGACACCTCCTTGTCATATTGCCATAAGAGCATTCCCACCTCTGTACTTTCAACCTTATACCCACAAATCCCAAGTGTTCACCTGGTCCCTCTCCCATCTCTCCCCTCAGTATCCTGGGTATTTTAACTCACCCTTCCCAATCTACCCACCTGTCAACCGTGAACCACCCAACCCAATATATCACTACCCTCCTGTACTAATCCTTCAATACACAACTACACTCTACCACTTTACCATAGGTTACGTCCATATGGGTGATGGCTCACAACTTTCTCTTCTCTTTCTCATTCTTGTACACCTATCTTTCAGACAATAGTTCTCAGAGACTGTTCAGCTTCCTTAATTCATATCAGTGAGGTAATGTACTGTTCATCCTTCAATGCTTGTGGCCTCTCTTTAAGCTAATCTCAGCATATAAACTCATTACCTGCCCCCACGGTGTGGGACATGACTCCTAGGGATGAGCCTCCCTGGCATCAAATGATTGTTACCAAGCATCAACTAGCAATCCATTTGGAAAAAGAACTAGACCATAGGGATAAATATTAAATACAGGTGAATTTTATGGCCAAGAGATTTCAAAGTGAGTTGAAAGGTCATTCCAGAGGTTACACTTATGCATATCTTAGGAGGATCGCACTAACTGCCACAATAAACAGTGTCTCCAGCAGGGTGTTGCTGTGGTCTTTAGAGACATCTAAACACAATAGGCAGGGCAGACAACCCCCGGAATTCGGCACACTGTCAGTGGATTTTACCATGGAATATATGATAACCTAACCCCCAATGTTTTAGAGTTGGACTCATCTATAATTTTCCTACACATGGTTCTTATGCCACTTTTATTTGAACCTATAATTAGCACTATATCCATTAAATATGTGTACCAGAAACTTAAATCTTTCTTCCATTCACATACTGGTTGAGCTCTGAATAGCAGCAGAGTTGTAGCCAACACTACCCTCCAATTCATTGGACTCACCCAGGACAACTAATAAAAGGATAATGATGGATGATGCCCATCTCCCAAAACAGAGAGTATCTACAACTGCAAGCAAGACAGATCTACCCATCTGCTCCATATAATCTAAGCCCTGTCTCAATCAAACAGAGTGGGCATCACCATCCCAAATTCCTCAAAATTTAGAAATGAACAAACATAAGGGGGAATTCAACTATGAATAAAGTAAACTTATTATTCTAGTAATGGAAGAACTTGTAACAATGATATAAAGGCAGTGGTCCCCAGAGTGTCTGAGGGGAGAGGGAGGGAAGAACAAGTGTAACATGGGACATTTTTGGTACATTGAAATTGTTCTGCATGACATTGCAATGATGGATACAAGTCATTATATATTTTGTCCAAAACTATAAAATTGTTCAATGCAAATTATAAAACATAATGTGAACTATAGATCATGGTTAGTATGCTTCAATATGTGTTCATGAATTGTAACAAACGTACCAGCCTAAATGAAAGATATTGTTAATGAGGAAAAGTGTGGGAGGGGGAGGGTGTGAGGTATATGGGAATTCCCTATATTTTTGATGTAACATTTATGTAATCTAAAATTTCTTTTAAAATAATAAATTTAATGAAAAAAGAAAAAAGTAAAGACTTAAGGACCCTAAACAAATGGTCAATTTCCTCCTCAAAATTTTTGCCAAATCTGAAGCTGCTTACGGTAAGGGACTCTGAAGCAAAGCCAAAGCTATGAAAACACAGAGAGAGTTTATTTCCACTCAGGACTGAAAGCACAAGGACTCATCTGGTGAATAGCCCAGTGAACACATGAGGCTCCCACTTGATATCTTTAATGACCTCACCTTCGAAAACAGAAGAAATTAGAGATAGAAGGAATTATAAACAATTACATCCTAGACACAATTGAACTCAGCTCTTTAATTGCATTAAATCCTACATGCTATCTGCCTAGCAGAGGAAAGGAGAAGCCCTCCCTGGAGAAACAAAAAGTCTTCTGAAGACTTTATAATTCTTATATATATATTTATTCTCAATTTACTTTATGCACAATTTAATGTTTATACTCTATAATTTTACATGGAAGTTTATATTCAGTTTTTCAATAAAAATTATTAGGCATGTCAAGAGCGAGGTCCATGTGCTCATGCATTTATTCATATCAAGAAAATAAATGCCTGTGACCCTCGTCTCTTGACCCTAGTCTTCTCATATAGTCTATGGAGGAAGGCAGAAGTAAGGGCAAATTTACGTGGTAGCAAAGTTGATTCTAGCAACCAGGGCTAGCTATATAACAATCAGGTCATAGTGAACACGAAAATGCAAGGCCTTTTGTTTCATAAGCACGGGTAAAAATGCCATTAAACATACTAAAATAAACAGATTTCCTCTCTTCCATGGCGTCTCCTTCTATTTGTGATGTTGTTTCTCATTTGTTATTTAATGGTGTTCTAAGGCAAAAAATTAAGATTTAAATAGTTAACATAAATTTGACTTTCCATCTTTTTATGGTATGATGTCAGTTTTACATGCAAATATAAGAGCATTTTACATGTATATCAGTATCATCAAAACAATAAATATCTCACAGATATGTATTTTTATCAAACGTGATAATTTTAGGGTTGAATAAAATTTTCACCTTCATGTCTCATGATTATAGGTTATCTAAAATCTGAGAACCAACTGGATCATCTACTCTGATCTTTAAGTGGCCCCAAAGTGAATAATGCTAAGAAATGACATCCCAAGAAATCTAGGTGGGAAATTTTTGAAGTATATGAGCTGTATGTCATATTAAAGAAGATTTGAAAATAAACGTGCCACTAAAAGGGAATTGTGACAAGGCCAACTGACAAAACTACTGTGGATTAAGCATGAGTTGTTTACACAAGGGTAATTTTGAAGATATATCTTAACTCAAGCTTTGGCATAAGTAAGGTTACCTTAATAGACAATGGAATTAATCAAAACAAGTAAAATTCCTCAAATAAAAATTGATTAAACTTAAATAATTTTGCTTAATGCTATACATGATAATAATACATATCAAACTAAACAGTATAAGTCTGAAAGACAGAGTAAGAAGAAAAAAAAAAAGTTTTAAAAGAAAACATGAAGGATATTCCAATCAGAATTTCACAGACGTTTCAGAAAAAATGGAGAAGAAAAAATATTTGAAAAAAAAAAACCTAAGGTCTGAAAATTTTCCAGAATCATTGAAATATATTAATTCTCAGATATTGAAATCTCAGTGAATCCCAAGCAAAATAAATTAAAAGCAATACACATTGGACACATCATACTGAAATTCTGAAAATGCATTGAAGAAAAGGACAAACGAAATTTAAACAAAAAGAAAAGAAAGAACACCACAAAACAATGGAAACTGAATGGCATAGGTTTTCAACAGGTAAAATGAAGTCCAGACAGTGGAATTGCTTTAGTATATTAAGAGAAAAAAAGACATTTAATCCATAAATTCATACACAGCAAACACAACAAAATTATATTTCAAGAATTTTGGTAAAATGCTTATATTTGCATCATCAAAAACCCCAACTAAAGGAAAATCTAAAGATGGACTTCTATCAAAATTTTTTAAATCTGGTAGGAAGGTCTGGGAGGCAATAAGAAATGGTCAGGAAAAATGTGGGTAAGAAAAAAACAACACTGACAATTATGTTTAATTTTTGGGCTTAAAAACTATGGAAATAAAATATATCAAAATATCGTATGACAAGAGAGATGATCAGAATTAAACTTGTGTGAAGTCCTATAATTAGTCATTGAGAAAGAAAATATAGTGATTAACTGGAAAAATTCTAAGGTAATAAAAGGATTTTAAAAAGCTAGAATAAATACTAAAGAATAGTCATAGAGTGTATACTTTAACAGGATTGGAAATCAAAATCTTGTAAAGCTAAAAATAACATTTAATGCAAAAGAAAGTATGAAAGAAGTGGAAAAAACAGAAAAAATAGAAAAAAAGGAAAGTACATAATAACATGATGGAAATAAATTCAAATTAACATTAAGTGTAATAAACATAAATAGATCAAAATCTCTATTTGAAAGGATTATAATTTTCAGATGGTTTAAAAAATATCCAGCTAAAGGCCATTAATCAAGATAAATATAAAACATAAGAATACGAATAGATTGACATTAAAGGCTAATAAGCAATAAGGTAAATATTTTCTTTTATAAATATAATTTTAAATTTTTAAAAGATACTTAGATTACATAAATGTTACATGAAAAATAAAGGGGATTCCCATTTAACAAGTGTGGTACAGTTGTTACAAGTGATGAACACATTTTGGAGCGTTGCCACTAAGCGTGGATTATAGTTTACATTGTAGTTCCCATTCTCCTGCACTTATTTGTAAGTTATGGCAAGATATATAATGGTCTGTATCTGTCATGCAATGTCATTCAGGACAATTTGCAAGTCCCAAAAATGTCCCCATATTTACTTGTTTTTTCCCTCTCCCTCACCTCAGAACCTCCAGTGGCCACTGCCTCCACATCAATGAAATAAGTTCTTCCATTGCTAGAGTCACGAAAAGTCTATAGTAGAATACCAGTAAATGTACACTAGTCCATTGTTTATTCCCCAATCCTGAGGATTCAATTCTTCTGGGTAGATAACCAGTTGTGTGATTGCTAGATCATATGGAAGTTCTATATTTAGCTTCCTGAGGAACCCTCAGACTGTCTTCCACAATGATTACACCACTTTGCATCCCACTAGCAGTAGATAAGAGTCCCCAATTCGCCACATCCTCTCCAACACTTGTAGTCCTTTGTTTTTTAAAAGCCGCCAGTCTAATAGGTGTAAGAAGATTGTAGTTTTAATTTGCTTTTCCCTAATAGCTAGTGATGTTGAGCATCTTTTCATGTGCTTTTTAGCCATTTGTATTTCTACTTTGCAGAAGTGTCTATTTGAATCATTTGCCTACTCTTTAAATGGGTTGTTTGTCCTTTTATTTTTGAAGTGTAGAATTACTTTATATATGCTTGATATTTGGCCCCTATCAGACATATGGTTACTAAATATTTTCTCCCATTGAGTAGGCTGCTTTTTCACTTTCTTGACAAACTCCTTTGAGGTGCAAAAGTTTTTAATTTTG
The DNA here is from genome assembly GCA_029593785.1 of Cabassous unicinctus. Classification (NCBI taxonomy): domain Eukaryota; kingdom Metazoa; phylum Chordata; class Mammalia; order Cingulata; family Chlamyphoridae; genus Cabassous; species Cabassous unicinctus. The sequence continues at coordinate 9,947 of JAQZBX010056488.1, forward strand.
AGGAGTTGAGAAGGTTTTTAAACCTTATGTGTTTCCATAATAAAAGCATGGGATTTCTATGGGAATTAAATGGGTTAATACAAGGAAAATACTTAGAACAATGACTGGTACACAGTAAGTACTAGAGAGAGATTTGTTTTAGATTTTTAAAATTACCTATCAGCTCAACAAATGATTAACAGGACTCTCTGACCTATATGTATTTTGCATGGTGTCATGCACTTCAGAAGTCAATAAATATCGGTTGAAATGATTAATTACTAAAAGAATGTTGCATCATTGGATAAGGGAAGGAGGAAGGGAGAGGAGATGTATGATAACTGGTTTGGGTAGTTTTTTGGTGGCACTGATTGCTCTTCCAACCCATATCTCTGAAGCTCACTGAGCAACATGGAAAAAAACATTTGGTGCCAAAGCACCAGTTCAGGAAAAAAAGGCTCCACCTGGTAGATTTCCAATCTAGGAAGGATGATGAAATGGGGAATACATGTGCTGCAGGGAAGAAAAGGGTCAGCCTGGTGAGATGAAAGCATCCTCAGGCAAGAAGCTGGGCCAGGGAGGGAAGAATTAGCAGCTTGCTGCTAACCTTTACTTGGTGATGCATATAGTAAATTTCTCAGAAAGTAAAATCCAAAGCAGCACATAAGCAATAATATACACCATTTGCTATATAAATTACTTATTACAAGAAGAGAGTTTTAGAAAAGATTTTTAAAAAAATGTAAGAAGAAAAAAGATATAAAGTAGGAAGAAAAAGAGATATGTTAAGGGGAATGATTCACTAAAGGTCAAAAAGAATGAAAAAAGAGGATGGTAAACAGAAAGTTCAAAATAAGGTGTTAGAAATTAGTACACATACTATAGTAATCATAAGAGGAGTAAATGATTTGATTTTCTAGTTAAAAGACAAAAATTATTAGGCAGTAGGAAAAATAAAGATGCCATTTATAAGACACTTCTAAAATATAAGGACAAAAAAGATTGAAAATGAAAGATGGAGAAAGACAGAAGAGATCAATATGGACCAAACTATCACAGTAATATCAGACAAAACAAATCTTGTAGAAAAACACTTACAAGAGTAAGTGTGTCTCCCAAAATTATAAAAGCTCAGATCACCAGTTAGAAAATGAAATTTTAAAAATGTACCCAAAATTTAATGAAAGATATGCCAGATCTTTAAAGAGAAAATTATTTTAAAATTTAAAAAATATCTTAAGACATAACATGTCACAATTTTGGGTTCTCCAGAGGAAGATATTGAATTACCGTTTGGGATCCTAACATTTGTTAGGGATTAATGCCATTTTTCTCAGACTTGAAGTTGTAAACTTGTAAGCTAATAATTTCCTACTTTAAAAACAAACCCATTTTATGGTATCTCTTTTCAGCAGCCTAGCAAACTAAAACATATTTTGGTACTGGGAGAGTGGGGTGCTGCTATTGCAAATAACAAAAATGTTAAAAATCTTTGTAATTGGATGATGAGTAGACATGGGAAGAATTGTGAGGTGCTTGATAGAAAAGGCCTAGATTGCTTTGAAGCAATTATTCGTAGAAATGCGGATGCTAAAGATACTTCTGACGAGACCTTTGGACAGAAATGATGAATGTGTCACTGCAATCTGCAAAAAAGGTGATCCTTGTTTTAAAGTGGCAGAGAAGTTGGCAAAACTGAGTCCTGATGTAAGATGGAAGGCAGAATTTGAAAGTGATGAGCTTGGGTATTTAGCTGAGGAGATTTCCAAATTAAATACGAAAAGTGCTGCCTGGTTTCTCCTTGCAGCTCATAGTAAAATGTGAAAGGAAAGAGAGAGGCCGAGAACTGAAATCCTGGGCACAAAGAAATTGATGGCTTGGAGCATCCCTAGCTTCCAGTAAGCAAGTTCCCAGGGAATAGTGCTCCATATGAGAGTTTAACTGAACAGAGATCCAGTCAGCCATTTAAATGCAAGTCAGGATTGGAAATACAGTTATCCAGGAAGGATTTGTGGAAAGTTCTTCCAACTGATGGTTTGGACACCTGGGTACTTCATGCAGAATTGACAAGCTTTTTGAGAGATCTGTATGAAATGAACCACTGCCAGCCTGGACTAATAGAGACAGAAAAGGGAGAAATTGAAGGAAAATTCCCTTTGAGGGTAGAATCATGGAAGCTCAGATCTAGACTGAAGACAGCTTCTCAGGCCAAGAGAGCAAACCCACCCACATGTGTGGGAAGGGTGAGCATGTCCCAGAGTTTAGAGAAGGTGGGCCTCCTCCCCATTGTTCAGGAAGAGTGCTACCACCCTAGTTTTCTCAGATGCCTGAGGGATTGCCTATAGTCCAACCACCATCCCATTGTTTGATGAAGGTGGAGCCTAGTGTCTGGCCATCATCCCAAAGCTTGAAGATACAGGAGCCTTCACACTTATTTAGGGAAAGCATGGCAAACAGTTGGAAAAGGTGGGGCTGCTGTTCCATCAGACTTCAAGGAAAAAACATTGTTCTACAGATGACCCTCAGATTTTGAAATCTAATGGAGTCTGCCCCACAGGGTTCCAGAATTGTTTGGACCCATGACCCCTGTTTTTCTTCCAATTTCTCCCTTTGTAACTGGGAAATTTATCCTATGACTGTCCTCCAATGTATATTGGAAACAGATAATTTGTTCTCTAGGTTTCAGGGGTCCACAGAAAGAGGGGAATTGTGCCCAGGACAGACCATTACAATAACTGATTTTGATGAGACTTTGTACTACACATTGTTTCTGAAATGATTTTAGGCTTTTGAGGGTATTGTGATGGTATGGAAAGAACATGCCATTTTTGTGTCCAGAGTGTGGGGTGTGGAGGTTTGAAATAGCACGTAGCCCAGAAAATAATTTTCTTAAAGCTATTCCATTCCTGTGGTTGTAAGCCTATTGTAAGTAGAAACTTTGATTAGATTCCTTCAGTTAGGGCATGAGCCATGGTGGGTCTTAATCAATTATAAGAGAATGAAATTCAGGCACAGAGAAAGAAAGCCACAGAAGCAAGAATTTGAAAGCAATAACCCTGGAAGAGAAGGGAGAGTCCAGCAGATGCCTCCGTGTGCCTGGCAATGTGACAGAGGAGTCCAGTATCTCCAGGAGCCTGTCTATGGGGAGAAAGCATAGCCTGATGATGCCTTAATTTGGACATTTTTCTCAGCCTCAAAACTATAAACTTATAAGCTAATAAATTCCCACTGTTAAAAGCCAACACATTTTATGTTACCTGCTTTTGGCAGCTTAGCCAAGTAATATAAAAGATATATTTATCAAATCAATAAAAGAGATAAAGGACTCTTAAAACACTCAATTACTCCAAGAGAAGGCAGGAAAAGACACAAAAAGAAAAAGAACAGCATAACAAATAGAAAACCGCTAGCAAGATGGTAGTTTTAATCCAACCATATCAATGAACATTTTAAATGTGAATGATCTAAAACACCAGTTGAAAAACAGATATTGTCAGATTTTTTGGAAACACTAACCTCAACTATATGCTATCTAAAATAAACCAACTTTAAATATAAGATACATAAAGGTGAAACAGATAGAAAAAGTTATACCATGAAAGACTGGTTAAAGAAATCTGGAGTAGCTATATTCATTTCAACGTACACTTTAAAATAAGGAAGAAGATCTGGAATAAAAGAAGGACATTGAGTAAGGGATCAAATCTCCAAAAGAACATAAGTTCCTAAATGTGCATAGATGTGAAAATTGTATTAAAATTACATGAGGTGGAGCCCATCTGCTGTCTGAAGACGGTCACCATTAAGTTCAACCCCTTTTGACCTACCACAGCAAGAACCACGAACAACACTTCAACGTCCCTTGCATTTGCACAGGAAGATTATGTCATACCCCACTTTCTAAGGAGCTGCAGCAGAAGTAAAATGTTCCCTCCATGCCCGTCCATAAGGACAGTGAGGTCAAGAGGTGTAATGACACTACAAAGGTCAACAAATTGGGAAGGCAGTGCAGAAAGAAATATGTCATCTCCACCGAGAGGGTGCAGTGTGAAAAGGCTAATGGCCTAGTCGTCCAAGTAGGCATTCACCTAGCAAGGTGGTTATCACCAGGCTAAAACTGGACGAAGTTCTGAAAACAAACTCTTGAATGCAAAGCCAAAACTTGACAAACTGGGTAAGAGAAAGGCAAATATAGGGAAGAACTTACTGAAAAATTGCAGGAATAAATACAATCTGTTGTGGAATCACACTTTAATTGTAGATGTTAGCCCTGTGTGTGTTCCTTTTTGAAGTTTTCAAAGTGTCCCTGGAACATTTCATTTCTCTCTTGTTTTGTTATTAAGATGTGGCTGTGTAAATCTATTTTTTTGTAATTTTGATTAATAATTTTATGAATAAAAATAGGAAATGTTTCCTAAAAAAATAAAGGAGGCAAAAATGGATAGATCTGAAAGGAGAAATAGACAAATCTACATTTATAGTTGAAGATTTAATCACTCGTCTAGCAGCAGAAAATCAGTATGGAATTAAAGTACCTCAACAACATTACCTGTCAAGTAAACCTAATTGATATTTATAAAATCTAATCTAATTGATATTTATAAAACACTGCATTCATCAGCAGCAGAAAATAAAATTGTTTTATGTGAACATAGAACATTCTACAATATAAACCATATTCTGAGACATAAAAGAAATTTTAGCTATTTTGAATGAATAGGAATCATTTAATATTTTAGTGTAATAGGAATTAAACTAGAGTTAATAACAGAAAGTTATCTGAGAAAAACCCAAATACTTGGAAACTAATCATTACCCTTATAAATAACTCATAAGCAAATGGAAGTCTTAAAAAATAAAATATTTTTATATGGTGTGGCAATGACAAGACAACATAGTAAAATTGGGGATATGGCAAATATGGTGCTTAGAGGGAAATTAAAATTAAATGTATATATTAGAAAACGAGAATGATCTAAATCAATAAGCTAACTTTGTAAATTAAGAAACTAAAGGAGAGAAAATTAAATATAAAACATGCAGAAGAAAGAAAATAAAGACTAGAGAATAAATCGATGAAATAGAAAAAAAAATAGAGAAAATTAAACAAAAAGCAGATTCTTTTAAAATTTCAAGAAAATTGTTAAACTTCTAGCCAGAATGACCAATAAAAATAAAATGAAGACAAACCAACCAGTATTGGGAGTGAAATAGTAGATATTACTACAGATCTCAAACATGAAAAGGGTATACTGAAAACAACCCAATGCGCATATCTCATAACTCAAAGAAATGGATGAATTCCTTGGAAGAGTAAAACTACCAAAAGTCACTAAGGATGAATTAGATAACATTACAAGGAAACTTCCCAACTCATTTTATGAAGCCAGAATTATCTAATACCTAAAGAAGAAAATGATATTGTGTGAAAAGGAAACTGCAGACCAATATCTTTCAGGAATGCAGACACAAATATTCTCAACAAAATATTAGCAGATCAATTGCTTAAATATATTTTTAAAAATGATAATGCAGTGATATCATATCACACATATTACAATAGCCAATAGTAAAAAGGCAGAGAAATATAAGTGTTCGAGTGGATGTGGAGAGATAGGAGCACTTATTCACTGTTCATGGGAATGTAGTATGATATAGCCACTGTGAAGAACTGTTTGGAATTTTCTTAAGAAGCTGAATATAGATTTGCCACAAGACCTGGCAATACCACTACTGGATACATACCCATAAAAACTGAGAGCATGACACAAACAGACATCTGTACACTAATGTTCATGGTGGTGTTATTCACAATTGCGAAAAGATGGAAACAACCCAAATGTCCATCAACCAATGAATGGATAAAAAAACTGTGTTGTACATACATGATGGAATCTTATGCACATGTAAGAAGAAATGAAATCATAAAGTATATGACAACATGGATGAACATGGAGGACGTAATGTTGAGTGATGCAAACCAGAAACAAAAGGATAAATACTGTATGATTGCACGACTCTGAACTAAATATATTGTGTAATCTTATGGAGTTAATATCTTGAATATGGGTCACTAGAAAATAGAATGAGGTTAGAGAATGGAAAGCTGAGGATTAATGTGTGCAGAATTGGTAAAAAGGATGTGTCACTCTCCTGTTACATCAACATCTTGCTGCGTGGCCTACTGGGCCTGGTGGCTCACTGCTCGCAGCGCCTGGCGGCGCACCCGTTCACAGGGCCTGGCAGCTCACCCACACATGGGGCCTACTTAAAAAAATGTATAGGAGAGGAAGATACAGAGTGTAGTTAGTAGTAATACATTGACGATGCTCTTTCATGATTTGTTAACAAATGTTTTACAACAATGCAGGATGTTTTGGGGTGGGGTGATGTGTGGGAGCCCTGTATGATGTTATGCATGTTTGTTTTGTAAGATCACAATGTTTACTGAACACTTATAGTTTATGTATGTTCATGTATGCATGATATACTTCAATAAATTGTTCAAAAATAAAAATAAAAAAAAAGATGTGTGTTAATCTTTGGAAATGAGTAGAAAAGATGAAAGCACAATATAATGTTTGTAACTAGCTGTATTATTATATGGGTATGAAAGTGGTTTATAGGTTAAATCTAAGGTAATGTATATTACTAAAAGGAAGGCTAAAAAATGTAACATGGAAATGTATAGCATAGTAATACTGTATGTGAAATATGAATATGGGGAAAATTGCATTTTATAAAACTGTTTTTCTTTCATAACATAACTAATATATGTTAATACCACATGATATCAGACAAAAGAAACCATTATGCTAAGTGAAAGAAACCAGACACAAAGTACTACATATTGTATGATTCCATTTATATAAAATGTAAATATAAATCAATTTAAAAGATGAAATCAGATTAGTGGTTATGTAAGGCTGGGGAAGGATAGAGGGATTGAGAGGTGACTGTTAAGAGGTGTAGGGTTTTTCTTTTTGGAATAGTGAAATTGTTCTAAAATCTTATGTGGTGATGAATGCACAACATTGTGATTAAGTATAATCACAATGATTATACACTTTGGATGGTCATATGGTATGTGACCATATGCATTGCAGCAACAATTTTTTTTATCTCAATAAAAAAGCTGAAAAATAAATGAATAAATGTGCAAGAATAGCCAGAAATAGCAGCTATGTATGGCTAGGGAAGTGTAGAGAAATTAAGAGGTGCAGAATTTTCTTGTTTGTTTAATTGTCTGTCTTTTGTTTATTATTATTATTATTGAAACAATAAAAATTCTCTAATAATGGTTGAAGTGATGAATGCACAATATGTGATTATAACAAATACCATTGACTGTACACTTTTGATCAACTGTATGCTTTGCTAATATTTATTAATAAAATTGATTTGTTTAAAAATTGATAATGCATTGCAATCAATGCATGGATAGTTCAAAATTTTAAGAATCAATGCAATTCAGCATAACAATAAATAAGATGATAAATAATATGATCACCTCAAGAAATGCAAAAATTCATTCAAAAAAACTGACCATCCATTCATGATAAAAACCTTCAGCAAAGTAGGAGCAGATGAGACCTTTCTTAACTTTATAAAATGCATCTAACAAAAGCCTACATTAGCATTCTATTCAGATATGAGTAAATGAATGCTTTCCCCCCAAGACTGGGAACAATGTAAGAATGTACTCTTCCATTACTTGAAGTCAACACTGTACTGTAAATCCTAGATAGTGCAATAAAGAAAGAAAAAGAAATAAAGGCCATATGGTTTGTAAATGAATAAATAAATTGGTTTTATTTGCAAATGACTTGATTGCCTGTATAGAAAAGCTCCTAGAAGTAATTAGTGATTTCAGTAATGCCACAGAATATGAAATCAAAATAAAATAATTCAATAGAGTTCCTATTTACAGGCAAGGAACAATTGGAATTTCAATTTTTTTAGAAAAGGTCTATACAATAGCACCAAAAAAAAAAAAAAAAAAAAAAGGTGAAGAATTACCTACATAAAAATCTTTGTATTAGATTACTTGATAAGATAGATCTAGGGCTGCTGATTGGACTACATCAACTAAGCATGACTCAGGTTGAGTCCCTGTCCCCTTGCTGGGTCTGACAAGACAGAGACACAGAGACACAGACAAACAGAGGAAAAGAGAGCCGCCATGTTTGAGGCTGCCATGGGAGAGAGGTTTTCACTGACAGTTGAGCTGCAAAGAGGGAGCTCCCAAGAAGCTCAAGGAGCTGATGCCCAGAGA
>JAQZBX010056489.1:0-11775 GCA_029593785.1 Cabassous unicinctus
TTTTTTTTTTTTTTTTTTAATGAGAAATCAGCACTTGTTCTTATTGGTACTCCTTTGTACATAACATGTTGCTTTTCAGTTGCAGCTTTCAGAACTCTCTCTGTGTCCTTGCCTAAACATAGTAGTATGACTATTATGTGTCTGGGCATGGTTCTCTTCGAGTTTATCCTTTGGGGTTCATTGGGCTTCTTGGATGTGTAGATGTGTATACTCATACCTTTCATTAAATTTATGAAGTTTTCTTCCATTATTTATTTGAAAACTCCTTCCGCACCATTCTCTGTTTCTTCTCCTTATGGGACTCCCTTAATGATATATTAGTATGCTTGATGGTGTCCCACAGGTCCCTTACGCAACTGTTCAGCTTTTTTCATTCTTTTTTTTTCTTTCTACTCCTCAGCTTGAATACTTTCAATTGTCTTGTATTCAAGTTTACTGATTCTTTCTTCTACCAGCTCCAATCTCCTGTTGAATCCTCTAAAGAATTTTTCATTTCAGTTATTGCATCTTCATCTCCAGTATTTCTGTTTACTTCCTTTTTAATATATTTATCTCTTTATCAAGATGCTCATATTGTTCATTCATCATTTTCCTGATATACTTTAGATCTTTCTCAGTGTTTCCTTTTTTCTTTTTTTTTCTTTTTTATTTTTTCTATCTTATTTGTTTGTTTTTTTCTTGTTTTTTTTTCTCTATTTTTTCAGTGTTTTCTTTTATATCATTTTTATCCTTATGTCTATAAGATAATTTTTTCAAAGTTTTTGTTCAGTGTATCCAAATTCCCATATTCTTTGTTGATAGTTTCTGAATTTTTATCTTGTTCCTGTTTCTCTGTTTGTCTTTAATATTTGGCTGCATATTGTATATTTTAATATTTTAATTTGTTAACTCAAAGATTTAATTCTTGAGCTGTCTGCTCCTTAAGTTGTATCCAGATAATGATATGACAGAGGTTTCCTTGAGTACCAGGAGCTAATAAAAATAAACAAACCAACACAGAAATACCTTTCACAGTCTGCAAATTGGATCTGCATTGGCTGGTACTCTCCTTCAGAGTTTAGTCTTCCTATCAAGAAGATCAGCCTGAGTCAAAAGTGAAGTGCAGGGTCCTCTCTGGTCTTTTCTGAGCCTGTGTCTTGTCCTGAGATTGTATTCATTCATGCCTTAGGAATATTCTCATTTACAGGAATTTAAATGTTCCCTCTGCTCTTTATGAAATAGACCCTATCCCCATCCAGAGTGCTCTACTGTATTTTAAAGCTGCTGCAGTCCTTTGCCCCACACCCCCTCAACTTAATTGTTTCTTACACTGCCTTTGCTGTCCCCAAGCTGCTTCTGCTTGCACAGAAAGTTCTGGAGGGCAAGCCAGAGACCAGTTTGATGCCAATAGATATATTGGTACCCACAATGTGCCAATAGAAGAACCCACAATAGGTGCAGAGGCTTTCTCCTAACTGCACTGGAGAGGGTTTGGGGAAGGTGCCATCAATGGCACCATGAGCTTCTACCATTTTTAATGATTTGGCACTTCCTAGTTACTATAACCCTTAACTGTTTTCCAGAGTTTTGAGGCAGATGGGTCTGTGAGTTTTTGCTAATTGTTTAAAGTTTCTATGGGGAACATCACCCTGGAACATCTTACACTGCCATCTTAGTAGGCAGAAAATGCATCCTATTTTAATACTGTAGCTTTATGTGGTAGGGGCAGTCCTAGTTCAGCCAGCTGCCTTTCCCTAGGACCCAAAAATACATCCTGTGCTCAGGACCAGGGTTTTGGCCTGGCAGGATAAAGCAGTCTTTTAGAACATAAGGTGACTGCTGGTACATTTTTCCTCCTTTTGTCCTGAACATATGTAAATATTCTCTGGAGATAGTTTGATTATGATGGGCAGCTTACTCCCCAGCAGTATATCTATCTCTGGCAAGGTAGGAGAGAAGGTCCTCCACTACAGCATACAAACACAGAGAGGAATGCTGCACATAGAACATCTCCTTATGTTGGCCATGGATTGAGACCCTCTGGCTATGAGGAAACAAAGTCCACTAATGAAGCTTACTTTCCTGTCTCTTCTCTATATGAGTAAACATCTTTTCATGAATGCCTGTAAGTCATATTTTTGCTGGCAACCCCAATACTTGTATTAGAGTGGGTTGATATCGTTTTAGGTATTTCTTCTTCTGACTGACACTTGATATTAAATATTGGTATCTTGATATCTGTTAGTATAAGTCTTCCAACTTTGTTCTTCCTATCTTCACTCTTCTGGGCCTTTGTATTTCCATAAATTTACAATCAGTTTGTCCATTTCTGCAAGCAACAGCAAGCAACAAGAGACAAACAAAAACTGCTGAGCTTTTGATTGAGATTACATTAAGTCTAAAGACCAGTTTGTGATGATTTGGCATCTTTGTGTTATTGAATCTGTAAGTACACTAACTGAGCATATTCCTCCATTTATTTAACAATTAGATTCTGGACCTAAGGAATCATAGAACAGCAAAGGTAGAGACAGGTATTCTGGGGACCAGAGTTGGGAATTCAGTCTTTGAACTTTTGTGATTCTCCTAAAGATGTTTGATTTTTACTCTTCAGCACCTATTTAGCTTACTTAGCAGTCTAATTTAGATAATACCATTAGATAGTGGAATAACATGGCCTGTATTTGAGCTTGCTATCCACTTAATGCTCTACCTTTTCTGTATTTCAGATTTCAAATCTGTAAAATCGGGGGGAAAAAATGTCTGTGAGGAATATATGAAATAGTGTGTGTGAAATCCTTAACAAAGAGGCTGGCATATAGTAACACTAAAACAAGTTTCTGTTTTATTATTGTATCTCAAACAGTTGGTTCCAGATCTTGGCCTTTTGTCTGAGTCCTTGGAAGGTACTCTGTCTTCAACTTTCTTTCTCATGGTTCTTGTCATCACTATTCATCGCCTGCACTTGCTTAACATCCTAACTCTCTCCACTTAGCCCATCTAAGATAAAATTAATGTTTTTGGAAATGAACTTGGAACTGTATACCATCCTTCTACAAAACTACTGTTTATGTTATGTGGAATTTGGTTTCCACTTTTGTTTGCACATTTCATTACTGCACATTTAAAAGTATAATAAAACCAGAAAAGGCATAGAGCACACATGTTTGAGGTCAGTAATGACAAAAGAAAACATGGGCTCCTAGATCCACTGGTCTGACTCAGAGTAGCCATTCTTAGTTTCCAATGGTTCTAACTGGGTTTCCAATTTCAGTCCTTCTGAACCTGAGTTTCTTTGGTCTGACTTTCCTTGAGTCTGCCTTTTTCCCTTAGTTCAGTCCTGCTTCTATCCTCAGTCAAGCTACCACACTACATTCTCTTGTTCCTTGTGGGCACAAGTCTCCTCTGTTTGGTTCAAGAAGCACAACCCTCTGGCTGCAGGCCAAGCAGAATTCTCATCTAGGTCCTAGACATTCTGTAGACTTCTTCTCTCCCTGCTTCCCCTCCCCAGCTTCTTGTCATACCCAGGAATCTTTTAGTCTTAGTCTTTTGGATTCACCAATTCTTTTCTGTTGTTGTGCATAATTTTCTGAGTAGAAGATGGAGGATGGAGAGTGCTCATCACTTCCACAGCCTAGAAGTCTCAACAAATATAGTAACTCACATTCTTTGAACACTCACCTAATGGTCAAGTGCTTCTTCCATATATATGCTCTCCTATAATCATCACTGCAACCCTGAGAAGCTGACATCTTTGTCCTTAATTTATAGGCTCAAACAACTTAAGCTCTTTTCTGAGGTCATATATTTGTTCGTATTTAGAGCATAGATTTGAATTCAGAGATGTTGACTAGAAAACCTGTGTGCATTTCACTAGATTGTTCACTAGTTACCTTTAACACAAAACTGATAAGCTGTAAGAGCACCACATTTTTATCGTATATAGTAATATAACTGGAACTTCTGAAAATGGTTTCATATATGGTTTTAGGATATATTGTAATCACTCTATATATGCCCTGTAGGAAATTCACTGAAAATCAGTTGAGATAGTGAGATACCTCTCAAAATGTTGCCATCTATATAAAGTGTAAAATTATAAAGCACATATGTATTTATATTTTATATTTAATATAGGTTCCTTCATTTAAAAATGTTTATTGGCCCTTCCCTCATCTGCTGCTAAGGCACTTGGTACTTCTAAAGAACCTAGAGTTGTGTAGGAGGAAAGCTCTAACTTCATTGGGCTCTAGGCACTGTTCCTGGCAGCTACCAGTCCACCATTCACCTGCAACACAACTTCACCCAGGCTAACTTACATCTGTGCTCAGCCTGCCTCAGACTTTCTGGTCAGGCTTGTTTGCAAGTCTTTCAAATGTTTTCTTCTTTCTTTCTTTCATGGTAGAGCTAAATTAGTTTTATTTATTTGTTTTTCTTACTCCTCTGTCCTCTTTGCTTCCACTTTCTTAGGTTTTCTTTTATCCTTTAGTTTTGAGTATAGGTCATTATAATTATTTGAGGAATAAGGTAGAAAGGTTAGGAAGTAAGAGGGGAGGGGAATATGGAGAGGGGAGGATGGAGAAGGAAGTATGGGGAGAAGAAGAGGCAAAAAAGAAGGAGGAATAGCAACGGTCTACCTGAGATTTATTTTCTGCTGTTTTTTCCTTTTCTATGAACTTTCACTAATTTGTCATTAGCAGTGCTTCTCTAAATTAGTATATCTTATTTCAATTCATTCAAACACATCCAGTAATCTATTGGTTTCATTTTCTTGGAGACATTTTTCTAAGAGACTTTTGGTCTATTCTAATGCTGCTCTCTAGACTTGCTGAATAGAAGACATCAGTAGGGATTCTCTTCACCTCTCTTGGGTTGGATCATCTACTTCCTATATCCCATGTATTCCTCTTTCTTGGTTAACTCCCTCATTTTGGTGGGGAATATCCTTTAACAAATACCTAAGAAAAGATGCATGAGATGGAAAAATTTTGAAATTCTCTCTGTGTGAAAATTTATTCTATTCTCACAATTAATTGAGAATTTTGCAGGGTGCAGAATTGTAAGTTGGAAATACTTTTCATGCAAAAATGTGAAGGCAATTTTCCACTGTTGTCACATGAAAGCACAATTTCAGTTATCACTGCAAAGTATGATTTATTTGACAGAGAAAAATACAAAAATGGTAAAAAGCATCAGAATCACATGATGTCTCAGGATTCCCATGAGAACCCTCTTCCCAGCTGAATCTTCCTTAAGCATTTTACAAGCAGGGGGTATTGCCAATGATATTCGAAAAAAAAAAAAAAATCCATCAAACTTGTGTCAACCAGCACGTGCCAGTATACTAACACTTATGAAATCACATTTTCTTAATCAGTTATATAAAAATGATTCAGCTCCAAGCAAGCATCCTGAGTATAATGTTCTTTTCTATCACAGTTGCACACCTGTGCTGAAGCATCATTTAATTTCCTTATATACTGAACGAAACCAGGCTTCTTTATTGCTAGTGGATTTCATTGAGCCTTATTACTCCTTCTACACTGTTAACAATTCACCAAATATCCTGTTCCTCTATTTCTTGTCACACAGTTACATGCATTTTCCAACCTCTCTTATAGTTATGATTGGCCAGGTTTTAATGCAATGTGAATAGAAGTGATGTACTTTCTTTCCTGGTCAAAGCTTTTAAGAAAAGGATATTCTTCCTGCATTATTTATTTCCCATTTTGCCAGTTGGATATAGATGATGATGCGATTCTAAGGAATAAAGCCCCCAATATAAGTAAGAGATGGACCCCTGAATTACCAACCAAGTATAGAAAAGCTGCCTGTTAATCAGAAACTTGTATTTTACCTGAGCACAAAACAAACTAATGTGTTTAAGCTTTTTAATATTTTGGATCCATATTATATAGCACTTAATTAAAAAATATATATATATATTTTAAAAAGATACTTAGATTATATAAATGTTACATAAAAGAGGGGATTCCCATATGCCCCGCTCCCTATACCTCCCACATTTCCCCATATTAATAGCATCCTTCATTAGTGTGGTACATTCGTTACAATTGATGAACACATTTTGGAGCATTGCCACTAAGCATGGATTATAGTTTACATTGTAGTTTACACTCTCTCCTGCACAATTTTGTAGGTTATGGCAAGATATATAATAGCCTGTATCTGTCATTGCAATGTCATTCAGGACAATTCCCAAGTCCTGAAAATGCCCCCGTATTACACTTGTTTTTCCTTCCCCCTGCCTTCAGAACCTCCAGTGGCCACTGCCTCCACATCAATGATCTAAGTTCTTACATTGCTAGATTCACAATAAGTCTATAGTAGAATACCAATAAGTCTGCTTCAGTCCATAGTTCATTCCCCAATCCTGAGGATTCTGGGATGGTGATGCCCATTCTACCTTTAATTGAGAGGAGGCTTCGATCTCATAGGACAGATAGATGGGACTCTCTTGTTTACGGTTGTGGACTCTCTCGGTTCCTTGGGATGGTCCTTGTCCATCATCATCTCCTTGTTAGTTGTCCTGGGTGAGTCCAATGATCTGGAGAGTAGTTATTGCAACTCCCTTGAGATGTGGGACCAGCTGGTACAAGGACAGCCCAAAGATTCAAGTCTCTTGGATATATACCTATCAACTCTAGTACTAATTATAGGTTCAAATAGAAGGGTTAGAAGAGCCATGTGTAGGGAAACCACAACTGAGTCCAACTCTGTCACACTGGGGAGCATAAATTCCAAAGTAGGGCCCACTGGCAAGGCACCAAACTCCTGAGCTATCTGCCCTGACTATAGTGTCTGGATGTCTCCAGAGACCTCAGAAGTCCTGCTATTTGAGGTAATATTTACTTTGGCAATCAATGAGATCCTGCTGAGACTTGCGTAAGCATAATCTCTGGAATGACCTCCCGACTAACTTCGAAGTCTCTTAGCCATATAAACTCATTTGTCTTTACTTCCCCCCCCTTTAGGTCATGGTCTTTCTCTAGTTGCATTGCTAGCTGGTGCTTGGTAGTAATCCCTCAGTGCCAGGGAGGCTCATCCCTGGGAGTCATGTCCCACACTGCTGGGAAGGTAATATATTTATATGCTGAGTTTGGCTTAGAAAGAGGCAACATTTGAGCAACGAGGAGGCTCTCAGGAGGTAACTCTTAGGTACCCTATAATACTAGGCTAAGTTTCATTTTCAAAAGAAAAGGTTCATAAGTACAGTCATCAATATCAAGGGCCTGTCAATGGACCATCCTCCTTCACTAGTCATTGCCCCTGTACTCGGGGGATTGTTGCTGTTCCATTAGAGAATGTGGCAGAGCTCCCCAGGATGGGAATTCAATATTCTTTCAGTTATTGTGTGAATCTCCACCCACCATGACAATGCCCCATGAACATTTTTTTTTTTAAAGATTTATTTATTTTATTTATTTATCCCCCCCTTGCTGCTTGTGCTGCTGTGTCCATTCGCTGCGTGTCTTCTCTGTGTCTGCTTATCTCCCCCTTGTTGTGAGATCTTGCCGCATCAGCCCACGGCACCGCGCGAGCCGGCCTGCCCTCACAAGGAGGCCCCGGGAAGCGAACCCGGGGCCTCTCATATGGTAAATGGGTGCTCTATCCATTGCGCCACACCCACTTCCTGCCTTGAGGTTGCTGCATCAGCCCACTGCACTGCTCAGGCTGGCGTGCCCTCACAAGGAGGCCTCGGGATGCGAACCCGGGCCTCCCATATGGTAAACGGGGGCTCTATCCACTGAGCCACACCTGCTTCCCCCCATGAACATTTGAACACATTTTTATGCCTTCAAAGTATACTCCAGGTGAGCCTCCTCCCATGTATCCCCCATCACTGACACCCTGTACCAATGATCCTCCCCTGTCATAGTTGTAACATATCTGTGATCCAAAATTTCTTCAAAAATGAAGCCAACAAAATAGCCAAATACAATTAATAATAAAATGAAATATTAATGATAATTTTAAAAATAAATAAAATAAAAAAATTTAAAAAAATATATTAAAAATTTGGAATAATAAAAAATAATGAAAAATATTTTTAAAAAATTTTGACATTATATCTTTCATCACTGTAATTTCTACTTTCTTGTACGTACAGTGACATTTTCTTCCATTTATTCCCCCAATGTCTGACTTTTTCCATTTTGTCTTCAAAGAAGTTTTAGGTTACAGAAAAGTCACATACAGAATATAGGGGATTCCCGTATACCCAACATCCTCCCCCTTTTCCCCTTTCCCTATTAGTAACATTTTATATGTGGATGGTACATTTGTTATAATTGATGTACAAATATTGAAACATAGCTACTAATCATCATCAATGGTTTACATTATGGTTTAAATTTTGGACCATACACTTTTATAAATTTTGATGAAATTTAACATGGCTTGTATCCATCATTGCAAGATGATGTAGAACACTTCCATCACCCCCAAAATGCCCTATGTTCCATCTATTCTATTCCTCCCTCCCTCTCCCCTCGGGGCCCATGGCAACCACCAGGCTTCACTCCTCGAAGAACAAGATTCATACTTACTAGCAACAACCTTGAGGGATTGCATATTGGTCTGTCCTCCTCTATTAGGCACTGCCTATGCTCTCGAGAGACTCCTGCCCCTCTATTTGAGAGCATAGCAGGACTTCCCAGGATGGGAGTCCAACACCTTCCCACTCATTATGTGGGTCTCCACCCACTGATACAATTCACTATGACAAGACGAACACTCACACACTCCCTAGAAGCCTGCCCAGGCAGCACCTAATGGTATATTAATACAGAATGCATTCTGATTCTTGATGCTTTGTCAGAAGTCTGTTCCTCTCCTTCCCTCCCCACCTAACTTTTACTATCTTCTCAGGGTTCCCAATATTCTGTAATTTCAGTATTATCTGTCTCAATATGTGTTCATTCTTTATCCAAGGAATCAGTGGCTTTTTTCCCCCAATTTGAAAATTTATTTCTTTAAGTTTGGGAAAATTTTCTTGATTTATTTTATTCCTAATTTAATCTTCTCCAGTTTCCATTTTTGTGAAAATTCTTTTCAATCTCCTGGACTGATCCTCTAATTTTCTTATATATATTTTCCTAATGTCTATCCCTTTGTCTTTTTCCTCTACCTCTTGGGAATTTTCTCAACTTAATGGTTTAACATTTCTATTCATTTTTTTCATGTCTACCATCATGTATAAATATATATATGTTAAATTTTTAAGAACTCTTTCTTATTCTTTAATCTCTCAGGATATTAATAAGAATTTTAAAAAATGTTCCTTTTCTTGTAATTCTTTCCTCCAAATTTCTTTTGTTTGTTTATTTGCTTAATTTGATTTATGATTTAGAAGCTGGGGTGGAATGTGAATACAACTGATAGTTGTATCATTAAATATGTAGACTTTGAGATAGTCCCTTGTTTTTTGTATGATAGCCTCTATCCACAATGATGCCTTTTGCCCCCTAGTCTAGAGAACCTCTGTGTTATCATCTTCAGATAAGAACTCTGCAATATTCTGCTGAGTTGGAATGGGCCAGTCACCTGCCTGTGGAATGCAGAAAGCAATTGAAGTGACCGCCATTCATTTGGTGATGTATCTCACTTCAGCTTATTTCACCAATGTACAGTATTTTCTTGTAGGAGTATGCTGAAATGTACTTTTACAGTCTACTATTAATGGATTGTTTCCATTTTCTTGTTCTTATGAATAATTTGTATGTGTCTTGGTCCACAGGTGCAGGAGTTTCTCTTGAGTTCCTACCTGGGTGTGTACTTGCTGGGTTATGGAACATGTGCATGTTCAATTTTCTAGGTAAGTTCAACAGATTTCCAAACTAATTGTACCAATGTACACCCCCATCAGCCGTGTATGAAGGGTTCAGTGTTCCACCATCTTGACAGTTTCTGCTATTGCCCAACCCATTTCTTAAATACACTTTCAACCAGTACTGCTATTTTTAGGTCTATCTTCATCCCCCAGAGAAATCTAGTGCTGCCAACTCCAGAGCTATTTGGAAGTTTTGTAGTATAATCAGGTCACTGGTTAGATTTTCTTGCTGCTGGCCTTGGATTCAGCTTCCTTAACTCTGCTCAGCTAGTTATCCCTTGCCATCTGCTTTCCATCTTGCAAATATTATTGCTCTTGTCTCCTCTACTATTCTGTTTGCCCTTTAGGGTATGTTTTCTTCTTTTTAAAACTGTCAGTTTAGTGGGTTTTAGAAGTAAGCAGAAGTAAATGCCTGTTCTCAATTGCCATCTTTAACAGGAAAACCAGTTTTCAAATGCGACATAGTCTGGTCATGAGAAACTAATGGACTTATCAGGCTCTAGTCCTTTCTACCATTTTAGTATGGAGCTGAACTGGGGAAGAAGGAGCCTCAAGAGGATAAAGTTGGTATCACTTATGTGTACATGGAGAGAAGAAAGTGAACCTTAAATATTCTTCTTATTAAACTATTAATGTTACTACAACTGTATTTCTACTTGGAAACAATAGTTATGATTTCAGAAGAAGGAAGAAAGGAAAGAAAAGAGAGAAGGAAGGAAGAAGGAAGGAAGGAAGGAAGGAAGGATGGAGGGAGGGAGGATGTAAGGAAAAAAAGAGAGAAAAAGCAAGAAAGAAAGAGGGAAAGAAAAGAAGAAAGGAAAAAAGGAAGGAAGAAAGGAAAGGAGGAGAGTAGAAGGATGGTAAAAGGAGGATAGTAAAAGGGTGCATATTATAGAGTTGTGAAAAGAATGCTTCCTAGAAGGCCAAGCCTACTTTCCAGAAAGATTTGAGGTAGCTTATATTAAGACATTATTAAATATAAAGACATTATTAAAACAAGAATAATAGGAAGAAGGTAAAATGAGATAACAGGGTGTGTGAATGACATTCTCTATTACTTGACATCAGAATAAATCCATAAGATCTTTTTGGCAAACAAAACATCTTCATGTTTCTGTATTGAAACCAAGCTATACCTTTGCTATTACAAAATAGTCATAATGTAGCTAGTTATTCAATATATATTTCAGTTTTCAATAAACTTACTCTTCTAAAGTCCTGCTAATCTAAACTGCATATTGTGTCTATTCCAATAGTGCTTTTCATTGTAGTCATATAATTTGCAAAGGTTTTACAGACCAGCTCCTGGAAAAACAAAAATTATACCATTACAGGGCCATTGCCAAGCTGAAAATCAATTTAGATTATGATGTGTCTCTTCAAGGTGGAAGATGATCAAAAAGAAAAATCTCTTTGAATAAAGGAACTTTATTATCAACAAAATACTAATTCAAGAAACATTTATTGCAAATTTATTAGATGTCAAGAACTACAAGAAGAAATAAAGAATAACTATAATATAAGATTCAAGATTTGACATCTAGAACTTCCAGTCTTTTAGGAGAGATGGGTCAGCATGGTTAGGTTTTGAATCACTAATAAAGATTGATTCATTTTGTCTAAGAAATGAAGTCATGCTTAAACTGGGTCTTAAAGTAAAGAAGTTTTCCAGGAACAAAGGAGGGAAAGATCATACACATCAGACAGGAGGAAAATAATTTAGGCCCAGAGATAAAAATGCTTTCGGGAAGAAGGGTAACTCACTGTGAGCTTAGAGTATGTTAAGAAAAGAGGTAAGAGATAGGGTTTGAAATGGGGACCAGGCCCAGAATATGAAGGGCTGTATACCCAGAATAAGGATTTTGTAGGTTCAGCTACATAGACTAGTGATGTCCCACCTGGGATGAATGATTTTCTTATTTCAATAGAATCCATGGAAATAG
>JAQZBX010056490.1:0-18177 GCA_029593785.1 Cabassous unicinctus
CATGTCCCCACCCTGCTCCCTTCCACCCACCACTTGCCCAGGATATTTGGGAGCTCACCCCTGGATTCTGATTGGTTTCACTTTTGCAACCTGCCTGCCATGGTGACCTGACTCCAGAACAAAGGGTAAGCTTCATTTCCAGAAGAAAAAAATCAAAGGAAATCACAGGCATCCCTGGCCCTCCACCCCACACCCAAGACTCCACCTGTATTCTGAGCTCCCCCACCACCCAGGAACCTGAACTGGTCTAAGCTGTCAGACAGACAAGCCCAATGGAGGGAGTCTGTGACCCACAGTCTCCCAGGGTTCCTCCAAGACATTGCCCAAGACCACCCCACACTGCATGGGAGGAGGGGTGAGTCATCCCACTCAGGGACTGTTCTGCTCATTTGTGAGGCACCCCCTACCTGCCACTTTTATATTGGTCTGCAAGTTGTACTGTCTTGGGTAACCCCGGTTTGGGTGGGGCCCAGTTGTGACTGAGGCTATGCTTTGTCTTCTATTCAGACAAGAATTGGGTCTGCCAGTTTGGGGGGATATGCAGAACCCTGGACATCCACTCTCAGTGGCTATGTTTGGGGTGGTGCAGGAAGTGTGAGGGGGCTGCCCAGGAGGTCCTCCTGGGTAGCACCCACATCTGACCAGGCATGACATGGTTCCCACTCCATCTTAAGGAACCATCCCTTCTTAGAGTCTGGTGGCAGTTGTACATCATGCCACTATGAACATCATTCTTATGCATAGCTTCTGGAGATATTGCCAATGCGTCTTGCACAGCAGAGGCAGCAGGGGCCATTTTCCAATCCCACCAGCAAAAAATGAGTGTTTCCATGTCTACATCCACATCCTCTCCAACCCTAGTCTTTTTCATTTAATGCAAAAATTGAGGGACCTTTATGGACAAGGAACATTCATTAAAATACATAAATATTTTTCCATTTACAGATCACAGATACAGAAGCTCCAAAAAGTTCCAACTCTTTGATCTTTAGGATACTTCTTGACCCTGATAGCAGAAATATTCCAGCCCTGTGCCTTCCAGCTTAGAAAGAGAGGTGTGGGGTCAATACCACATAATTAGGGAACTAAATGTCACATTTTTCCATTATAAATAAATTTTAATCTCTCAAAAATTTTAAATGCTCAGTTTGGATAAGCAATCAAGTGTTCATCCAATTTTCAGATGGATTGTAAAATGTACTAGCTTTCAAAATATGAATTCTTTGGCTTTCTCATATGTGTACATAATTTTCCCCCTTTCTTTCAAGATGGAGCACTGAGTATTGTTACATGGATGTATGTTATAATTGCACATTTAAGGAAAACACCAAACCCATGGTATTTCCATTTTAAATAACTTGAAAGTTGAGTATGAATAAAATGCAAAGTCACAATCAAAATACACTTTCCACTGGGAAAACTAATAAAAGAGACAAGTGGATTTACACAAATAAAAAAAATAAATAAATAAATAACCTGGGCAGGGTTCAGTGTGGTTCATGAGTCTTTATTAAACACAGTTGTCCCAGTTCTCCAAGAGCTATTCCCCTTCTGTGCTTAGTATTTTTTTAATATTTTAAATTCAGATTTCAGGCTCCCCATGTTTGTTTTCATTCCAAATCATCTTTGGATGAGTTCTAAGCACTTACAATTCTCTGATGGATTGTTTGGAGCTTGGTCAAAAGCCCCTGGAAAACCTGTTGTGGAAGAGTTCATTATAAAACTTGTGCTCACAGCTGTGGTTGCTCATACATGGCAGAGACATTGTTCAAATGCTCCATGGCCTTCCCATATTCTCCTTGGGCTTGTTAGTCCTTTGCCAAGCTGTATATCTTCAAGGAAGAATTTCTGAACAGCTTTGGCACATTTCAGAGCAGTTAACTTGGAAATTCTGGCTTTCTGCTTGGCAAGTTTTGATTTCTTTCCTGGGTCCTGCAGTCTGTTTTTGAAACTGGGGACCCCTGACTTTGTGGTCCAAGTGAATTAAGTACCCCATATGACTGCCCCACATTTGCTGGCAGTGAGTCAGCTTTTTGAACCCAACATTTCTCTTGGATGTGGAGTATACAGGGTGGCATTGGCCTGCAAGGGTGATGTGGGCCACCAACCCTCCAAGGATGAAGTATTTTGTACAATTTCTTTGTTCTTTACCTTTTGTACATCTCTGCATTATGGAGTGACCAAATTATGTGGCATCATGATAAATGAAAACAGGTTAAAAATGCAGACAGCTACTTAGGCATAATGGGTTTTCTTGTCTTCTTACAGAATGCATAAGAATTGCAGAAATAGGCAATAGGAAACTCAATTTACTGTTTGTATATATTTGCCTAGCAACTCAGACTGTAGAAGAAGTAACAAGTTGGGGTAAAGAAAATTTTCAGGAAGGTACTCATGATAGCTGTGTGGTAGGGCTTTCTTTTCCTTTTGAATATCTCCAAATATGTGAAAAGAGGAATATAATTTATCTTTTGTTCCTTTAAAGAGAAATTGCAAAACCACCTGGCTTCTTAATATGGACACTCTAAAATGAAAATGTTTATTTCAGGAGAGGGATATTGATGTATTGGGAACCACAGGGTAGAGCATTCCTAGTTTCTGAAACAGGACAGGATCCCTGTGGACAACAGTACATACATCAGAAGCAAACATGGTAATCCATGGGGTTGGGAGGGGCAGGGCTTTGGTGGTTGGCTTGGAAGGACAGAAAGTCCTGGTGGCCAGCCAGGGGTGTGACCAGGACCACTAGAGCCAACCCAGATCCAACTTCCTCTTACAGAACCCTCCCTCTTTAAATCAGGTGGAGTCCATCAATCATGCTGCTTTGACCAGGGTGCAACTTGATACTTAGTTCTTGAATAACCCACAGTCTTCCACATGGTGGCAGTGGCCTTCAACACTTTACAATCTCACTGGCCTTGAAAGAACATCACTTTGCCTTTCTCCACATCCTCTCCAATATTTGCAGGTATTTTTTAGATTTTTTTTTTTTTTTTTTTTACTTTTGGTACCTTTATTGACAATGCACATTAGAAGCAAGCAAACAAACACACAAAACACACACACACCAGTCTTTTACCAGATTGCACATAGTGATGCTCCAAAAAATGTTTCCTGTATCTGTTTTGTTGCTTTAGGATACCTCTTGCCCACGGTATCAAAGAATTCCAGCCTTGTGGATTCCAAATCAGCTTAAAAAGAGGAGTGGAATCACCACTTGCAATAGACCTGCCTCAAAGTCATTGAAGAGAAAGACACACAGTTTGATGATAATTTAAAAAATAATCTGTGCATTTTTAAATCAGGTTCCCACCAAAGGATGTGGCATCATAAGAAATGAACAGAGTATTAAAATGAAGAAGGTGATTACATAAAAATACTGGAGGTTGTTGTCTTCTCACAGAATGCCTGACAGGTGCTGAGCTGGGCCATCTAGCCAGCTTTACTTCAGTTTGAAGATATTGTTCTGGGCAACTTTGCCTGGTGAGGAAGCTGCAAGGTGAGTTAAACAAAATGCATGAGCAGGCAGTCATAGCTGTGTGATATGGCTCTCTATTTCTTATGCAGTCAAATGCTCTACCACTGAGCTACACCCCCAATTTCTTTTGAAAAACTCCAAGTAAAATGTGAAATGAAGATAATTTATCTTTTATTAACTTAAGGAGAAAATGCAAAGCAATGTGGCTTCTTAACCCTGACACAGTCACCACAAATATTGAATTCATCTGAGAGACACAGATAGAGTAGGAGCCACTGGATACAAATGTACTTGGGTCTGAAACAGTCCATGATCCCTGTCAACAATACCAGATGGTATCCAGGAGTAAGGCTTGCACTCATCTGTGTTGCTTCCACACTAGAATATGTCCCAGTGGATTTCAGAGTCTTTGCAAATATGTGAGGAAGACCCCAGTTTTCAAGTCTGTTAGGAAAATATCCCATCTTGTTTTTTAAGTCCAATTACAGCCTTTGAAAAATAATCAAAGAATGATCATTTTCCCTGACTGACACATTTTCAAGAGAACAAGTATCCCAGACACACTAATTGGATGTCTATTGTAAGGGCAGTATTTCAGCTTCAATGGTTGCCATCGAACCCGATCTTTATTCCTTGGGATAAATGTGCTGCTGGAGTGACTTTCTTAATTAAAGTGGACATGGCAGATTTTGCAATTAAATGTCTGGCAACATATTCCTGACCCCTTATGGCTATTTCAGATTTTGAATATTGATCTGGGTCTAGGATAGCACTTCCTTGCACCAACCTCATTACTGAGCTTCAGCCCTGGTCTTGTGTTTGGATCCTGTGCTGTGTGCCTCTAGCTGTGAAGGTAAAGTCACAGGCATTTTGCAGTGTGAATGAGAAAGTGATTTTTTTGTGGGTGCTATGGGCATGGGGCAATTTTTATTCTTCTGATTCATAAACAGCAACATGAACTCCATTTGTGCTCTTGTAAGGAGAATTGGCTGTTCCCAGAAGTGGCAGGGGTGTATGCCAGATTTGAGGAGAAACTAGCTCCTTCCTGAACTTGACAGCTGACTACTGGTGCTCCTGGCTTTTAAATTCCTTTCAAATTTCTGTCCATTCAAAACAAGGGCATGATTTTTGAAGAGGATGACCACACCCCCACCCCCTTTCCACCCACTGCATGCCAGGTTATTTGGGAGATCACCCTTGGATTTTGATTGGTTTCACTTTGGCAACCTGCTCATCATTGTGACTATATTCTAGAATGAATGCTAAGCTTTGTTTCCAGAAAAGGAAATCAAAGGAAAACACAGGCATTCCTAGTCCTCCACCCCACACTCAAGACACCACCTATTTTCTGAGTGCCTCCACCACCACCCAGGAACCTGAAACTGGTCTAAGCTACCCAGACAGACAGGACTGTGGGAAATAGTCTGTGTCCCACCAGCTTACTTCAGCCTGGATTTCATCACTTGAGCCAAAGCCAAACTCTCGGGCCCGGTCAAGGTTACTGTTCTCATCCAAGTCCCCGAGCCCTTTCCTTTTTCATTGGAGTCACTTTTGCTTGCCAGCAAGCAGTAAGTCTGCTACTCCTCACTTGGACTTTACCAAGGTCACCAGGCTTTGAGTAGTTGAGTCAGAGCTGATGAGACTATGGTTAGCATTAGCCATGTCCAAGGATAAATGATATTGTTCCAAACCTGGAACACAGAGGTTCAGGGTCACTGCATTCACCACTGCATCCCACTGTGCTCCACTGGCTATATCTCCAGACTGCCACACAGGTCTTCAGAGAGAGGGAACCCACCCCATTATGCCCTAGCAGGGAACAGAAGATCAGACTTAATAGGAGTCTGGAGGGCAACAGAAAGCCAAGTCCAAACGTGGTTGTTCATTGCAACTTAAATTTTGTGGGCCTTGGCCTGGACCCTCTCCCTCTCAAGGCCTCAGTGTCCCCATCTGTAAATGAGGGCCTAGGGCCCCCATATCAGACATTTGTAGAAATGGAATAGAACCTGAACAGGCCACTGGTTGATTTGTTGTCTCTGGCCTAATTTATACTTCAAGAAACTATGACATGCAATCCATGGCTAGAATTAAATTCATGATCATCTTTGAGAATGGTTATTATGAAAAAATAAAATAATACCTTAATCACAGGGATATCTCTGTTTAAAATTTCTTTCAAAATAATTTTGGATCAGGACCCCTAAATGAAATCCTAAAATGCCTGGGCAAAAATAAGATAGTAACAAAGTAAGGGGTTTTATTGTTGTTGTTTTTTTAAAAATTATTATCCTTTTTATTACTATGAACAAGTTAAATAACCATGGAGTTATTGTTAAGTAAAAAACAAATAAACACACTTACCTGGCTGTCGCAGTCACAGATATTCCTCCATTGTTTTATTATTTTAATGAATACAATAGCTCCAGTTTCTTATTTCACTAATATACTAAACTCTCATAACTGGCTTACCCATTTACAGAAATCCTCTAAATAAAATATCTACCAAGAGCTAAAAACATCTGAAAGTAGTTTGGTTTCTACCTCCATCCTTATCATCATCAGGACTAACAGGAATGTCTAGGCCCAACATGACTCTGTGGCCACCACATGGCATTAATCTGCATCTTCTGCTCAAAGGATCAGAACTGCAAGAGGGGGGCTGAGTATCTGGGTTCTGGGAGGAGGCAGGATCCCATAGAGGACTTAGGGAACTGTTAGCACTCCACAGCTCATTCAAGGGAGAAGACCACCCTGGGGAGGGCTGGTGGGGAAAGATTTAGAATGAGTAGGATTCTGCTACCAAAAATAGCATTTGCCCTGAGCTCTGAGAGGAATGGTTGGAGTAGGGAATAAAAAGAACAGGGAGGAGTAGGAAAGGAATTATGACAAATTGTCATGTTTTCATGAAAATAAAAGCACATACAATTGTGTCAGAGCAACTGACAATGTACAGGGAGTGATAAAGAAGCCCCATTGTGGACCTTTAAGTTAATATGTACAGACATATAAAAATGTAGATGTCTATTTTGGTGTAAATGTTTCTATAAGTAATTATATCCACAGTTTGGCCCTCACTGGTCCCAGGGCCTATAGCCTGCCCTATTTAGGCAACTATCTGAGGTAGGAGGTAGGGGTGTGACCTGGAGACCAGGGCAGAAATTGTCATAAGAGACCCAGGTGGGACTTTGCCCTTATTTAGGATTCCCTGAGACACTTTATATTGAAGTCATTTGACTTTAAAAAGAAAAAACTTTTAAAAAATTGGGAAGCCATTATAAATGGCATTAATTGGCCTAGAATCATCTCTTAGGAAACAAACATCTACCTACAAAGAAAGGAAAGGTCTTCCAAATGGTATGCCATCCCGTGCACCAGGCCTTGGGGATGCATCCCATGGAGGAGTTTTCCCCTGGAAAGTATCCCTCCACATTGGGAAGCCCTCACCCAATATAGAGACAGGGACAAATGCATATGTGGCAGGGGCTCAGCATTGTTGTTGGTAATATTGATGAGTCATCTCAGACATAGTAGCTTTAAAACTCCCAAAGCTGGCTTGTCTAGCTGGCCTTTTCACAGAAAGTCCTCTTGAGAAATTACCTATGAAGAAATAGTTATTTGAGGTCTTTGGGCTACAACCAAACTAAAATTCTTGCACATTCAATTTTCTTAAAATCAGCCCAAATAAGCAATTTTTAGCCATTTAGTGTTAACAGGCTTTGCATACCCCAGGAAAGTGGTCCAACATGGCTCCGAAGCTGTAGGCCAGGCATGGATGCTTATAAGGTCCCAAATTGCCTTGGCATCCCTT
Source organism: Cabassous unicinctus (assembly GCA_029593785.1). Lineage (NCBI taxonomy): Eukaryota > Metazoa > Chordata > Mammalia > Cingulata > Chlamyphoridae > Cabassous > Cabassous unicinctus. The sequence continues at coordinate 7,287 of JAQZBX010056490.1, forward strand.
GCCCTGATTCCCCTTCAGGGGACTCCTTCCCACCTATGGCCTCTGGAAGCTTTCCTGCAGGGACCCCCATCTACAAAGCATCAACACCAGGCCCCCTATGAATAGGTTGTACGTTACTATCATCTAGTGGTCACATCTTCCCTGAGTCAATTCCAAAATCCTCAATTTAAATTCCCTATTGTTGCTCATTCTGCTAAAGTGCTTTCTGTGGTCACTGAGCATGTGAATTGTATTTCCTTTCCTACCCCAATGGTGCATTGCTTGGTAATTCTCTGCCTTTTTAAATTTGACCCAAGGGTAGTGAGGGTAGATGTAGGATTGGAGCAGAGACTTCTGTCTGTGCCCCAGACTTGGAGAGGGAGTAGTCCCAGAGGCCTCCTCAGTCAGGGTTGGTGTAGTAGGAAATTGGGAAGGAGAAGGAGGAGTCTGTGCCCAGACCCCTCTGTCCTCATTATATCCCCATTCCATCTTCCCAGGCCTGACCCTGACTGTGGCACCAGGGACATAATGATCAGACATCTGTGACATAGTGCTTGTTCACCATGCCATGTGATCCCCCAATTCACACACAACTCCCTCCATGGAGGTCCCACCCTATCAGAATCCTCCCTCCCTCCTCCCCATCAAAACTTTGCCCTGTCTAGTCAGATGTCCCCAGAGATATAGAACTGTCATCTGGGTAGAAGCTCAATGTCTGCCTCCATGCTAGTGGTTCTTAAATGGTTTACTGTGTTTCCTGGGTTAGGAAAAGTGAGGAATGGGATTTGCCTGAGACTGCCATACTAGGAGTTTCCCAGAGGCCCTGTAGTTTTTAACTTGCTGTCTTTGGGTGGGGTAACTGCAAGAAGTCTTTGAATGGAAAGAAGCCTGTGGCTATATTCCATGCTCCATCTACACTGAAGTTTCTAGCTTGCAGAGTGTCTTCATTTGAAAGAGCTGATTAAAATCTGCTTGTGGGTTTGGGAGCAAAGGCAAGGATTTGCTTCTTAAATGGTGACCAAAGCCAGAAATCATCCACAGGAAATCATTCACAAATAACTACCACAACTTTGTTAGAGCCACCTCTAGGAACCCATGCTAAACTGCCCTGACATCCTTCTGAGTACAGAAGTTCTCATGGAATAATGCAGCAAGGCCTGGTCTCTGCAGGTAAGTAATTCATAAGGTGAAATTCACAGGGAAGGACATCTGCCACCTCTACCTCCTCAGCTGGGTGTCTTTACTAGGACATGTGCACACCTATTTCCATGTGCCATCTCATCACTGGATAATTCCCTTCAGCAAAAGTGGAAATCTACTTGGGCCTCAACTCTGAACAAGCTTACAAAGACCTACTAAAACCCAGAAAATATCAGGGCTGAAAATCAATGTATTTTTGGCAGTGTTCATGGTTTTGACATATTTAGGGTAGAGACTTTTATGCCAGGACTGTCCTTGCATATATCTCTGCTTTGGGATCTGAATGGCTGAGAAAGTCCTGGGGAGGCCTGGGGAAGAGGAAGGCAGGGGAAGACCGCAGGAAGCCTGGCAAATGGTCACTAGCAGGGGCTAATGATACCCTTGACCTAAGGATGCAGAGATCACTGATCCCTAGATCATGGGAAAGAGCAGACAGGGGACATTTATGATTTTATGTATACTGTTAGATCTTGGTTCATTGAGGCTCAGAGAAAGACCAAAGTTTAGGTAGAGAAATTTACTAGATCACTGGCATGGTGGGGGTCTGAAGTGAAAGTTCAGCCTGCCCACATGATGAGGGTCTGAGGAAAGACTTCAGCTCATTTGAATGATTTGGGCTGGCCCTTAAATAGCATAGGGGTGGGAGTACTAGTGAGGACAGTGGAAAAGGACTGACTTTTATTTTGTGGGGTGGGGGTTTTGAGGAGGATGAGATAGATGTGTCAGAATTTTTTAAAAACAACTTATTGAAGTATATCATTCATACATGAACATACATAAACAATAAGTGTTCTATAAATATTATGAACTTACAAAACAAACATGCACAACATCACTCAGGGCTCCCACACATCACCCCACCACAAATACTTTGCATTGTTGTGAAACATTTCTTAACAAATTATGAAAGAGCATCATCAAAGTATTACTACTAACTATAGTCTGTATCTTACTTCCCCATACATTTTTTTAAGGATTCATTCATTTATTTCTTTATTTACTTTTATCCATTTTTACTCCCCCATTTTTGCTGTTTTTGTGTCCATTCACTGGGCAATGCTCAGTGTCTGTTTCCTGCCCTCTATTCTCATCCTTCTCCTCCTGTCTTCACTGGGGTTTGATCCTCAGAACCTCTGATGTGGAAGAGGGGTGTCCTACCACCTGCACCACCTTACTTCCTGGTTTTTCAGCACATCCTGTCTTGGCTTTCCCTTGTGTCACTCTCCTGTTATGTCATCATCTTGCTGTGTGGATTATGGGGCCTGATGGCACACCCATGTGTGGGGCCTGGGGAGTTCACCCACTTGCAGGGCCTGGCAGTACACCCATCCATGGGGCCTGGTGGCACAGCCACACACAGGGTCTGGTGGCACACCCACATACAGGGACTGGATATGCCAGAATTTTTAACAGAATGTTTGACAATCTTGAGGTCAGCTTTTAGGTCAGGCACATTCCATTTTTCAGAAGCAGAGTGTGGGGGTTTTGACCATCTGTTATTGGGACAGGGGAGACTTATTGGATCCAGCTGGGGGTTACAGGTGGGCCATTTGTCTGGATGGTGCTAGCATTCCCAACTCCTTTTGATATTGTTAAGGGATAGGGAGGGAGAGTGGGAATGTGGGTGGTGATCATCTGGCTGCTTCCTGCTGTCATGGGGCATTGTGGGGGATGGTGCTACTCCCTCTCTGACTGTGTAAGAGTGGGGTTTTTGAGATTTTGGGGTTAGGGGCATGTAGCTGATTCTTCTCATCAGTAGGATGTTGTTCATGTGCATTTTGGTCAGTCTGTACACTGTTTTTCAGATGAAATTGTAGAAGATTCTGAAGAGACAAGGGCCAAAGATTAATAGAGAGAAGGCTGTGATGAAAAAGGGGAAAAGGGTATGAAAAGAGACATGATCCAATGTGCCCAGCCTCCTGCAGAATTAGGATCTTTCAGGTTTTGATTTATCTTTCGGATTTCTTTGAAAACTGTTTTGAATTCAGCCTGCCCTCATAGGTTGGGAGTGCCCTTTTTGACCTGGGAGAGCTGGGTGGGTTTACAGAAGGGGTGTGTAAATGTGGTATGAAGGTATATACTGGGAAAGTACCAAGTTAGTTTTCTCAGAGTGGGGCATGCTGTTTTGAGAATTGCCTAACTGCTTGGGGAAGGAATGCTCAGTAGCCTTGTGGGGATGGTGATAAGCAAGGGCTGGAATGGGATATCTGGTGTCTGAGCATGTACAAACTCAGGCACATTCTTTTGAGCATGAATGAACTCAGTGGGCAAGAGGTTACATTCTAACATTCCCAACTTTGGTTAGAGAATATTTTTAAAAAGATAACATTTTAAAAGTTTGAAAGGGTGAAGGTGTGGGAGTGGGGATATCAAGATACTTCTGACTACTTCCTGCTGTTATAGGTTGGCATTGGATTCTGTTGTTGTCCCCCTTTTGGCACTGAGATATTGTGGCCTCTGGTTCAGTGTCTGGTTCTGTATTTCCCACAGCAGGAGAAGATTATCTACATAATTCTGGGTTACATTCCAGATGGTCATTTGGATAAACTGAGTTATTGCATGGAAGATATAATGACCTGCTGATATGAGGATAATGAGAGTTGTAAGTGGGGTAAGTATGGGAATTAACCATGAGAGCCATGGTGGATTATGAGTCGATTGTCCCCAGGAGTTTGAGGAGCATTGGTGGATTTTGGAGGCTTCATCAGCTGGTTTTTGTGAGTTTTTTTTTTTTTCCTGCATTTCTAGCTATTTTGGATTAGTTGACATACCCATCCAACTAACAGTTTGAGTCTGTGTTATTGTTTTAAAAGCAGCTTGTTGTGGTAGTATTTTCATGCACAATTTTTCTTGATTATCACATAAAATGGTTTTAACATCTGAGCTAAATGAGGCATGAAGGGTTTTCAGTACCCCCAACAACCCTAAAAAGACAATTAATTGTTTTGTAGTTTGTGGTGTGGGAAAACATTATACTTTAACAATACTTAAGAAATTGACAGAGCAGCAAGGACTTTGCAGCTTGTTTCAATTGTTTGCTTATTTCAAGCTCTTAAGATAAGATACTATTATTTCTGGTGTTCTTTTAATTCCTTAAAAAGAATTACTGATTAACATAATTTTATTAATATAATGAAATAGGGTCATAGCTACAGGTTTTTTCCCATGCAGTCAGAGTTTTTTCACCAGGCCAGCACAAATGGTTGGGCTATGCACACAAACTTGGGGAAGCACTGCAAAATTAACTGTTGGCTTTTTCACATGAAGGTGAATGCAGGCGGGCGTGACATGCTTAAGGAGATACTAAAGTAAGCCTTAGAAAGTTTTATAACTAAGTGATATAACTGTATATTAATTTTTAAAGCATTGTTAAATTTCCAGGAATTTTATTTGAACATGTTACTCATACAACTTTGATTAACGGAGGGCTAAAGAATCCCTTTTAATTTTATAACACTTTTAAACACTTTCTATTCAACCTATAACATTAAATGAACTCAACAATTTTATTATTTCACTTTTTTTTTCCAAGGTGAGGGAAAAATTTTTTTTGCAATAATTTGAAATAAAATATTACTTTTCAGGATTTGACCTTGAGAAAGCAGGTTTGAACATTATGTTATTTTAAAAGTAATAAGATTTGTTTCTCTTAAATAACCAAGGAAATGATAAGGTTAAAGTACAAGAAGCTATTTTGATAAAACAGACTTTCTTTTTTGTATACTGATTATGCAGGAAAAAAAACTCTTTATAAACTTAATAATGACTTGAGAAACTTTGTCACATTACCAGAAAAAGAAAAAAAATTTAGTTTTACATCATTATACTGCTTTATATTAAAGCTCTTAAATCTTAATAGACCCATTAAACTTACTTAACTTTAACCACAAAAATTCATTTTCCACAAACTTTCTGCACTTTCTGTATTCATTCAGGTTTTGTCCCACATTTTGCAATTTCTTAATAACCAGTCATTCTATCTTAGAACAAAATTATTTTCTTTTTCCTTAATAATAAAAACATATTCTATATACTACACCCTACAAACATTAGTTACCAAAATGACTTTGGAAATTGTCTCAAAGTAAATATCTTGCAACATACAATTACCGTCAAAATTAAACAAACTTGTCAGAGTAATGATTCAATTTGTTTATATGCAAAAATAATTTTCATTATTTCAAATACCTAACAGCATGCAATACTAGAAACTGTCTTTTAGGGGCAAGTTGGCAGGGAAGAGTGGCTGCTATCAAGACTAAGCCATGATTTTATTGCAGATTTACAAATCATCCAGTATTTATCCATTATTTTATGAAAATCTAATATTCCCAATGAAATCAAGATTATTTTATCCCAAGACCCTGATTGGACAAGTCACTTTTCATTGGCAATTTACAGTTTTCATATTTTAACATATCTTCTCCACCTCTGGGCATTTGTAAGTATTTGTCAAAGTGATTAATCAGAAAATAAATTTCCAGGGTCTTTTAATTTCACTTTGATTGATTGTTATTGAAGCTGAGCATATTTTCACATTTATAACATATTTATATTTTAGCAGTCTGAATCATTGGCTCACATCCTTTGATTCTTTAACTTCTTTAGTATGTTTTATTTCTTATTTACAACTTTTTAATTTTTTAATTTACAAGATGTGAATTACAGAATTACCATGTAAAATTAAAGCATTCCCATGTACAATCTTATTGTTGACTACTTAATTACTATGTACCTTTGTTAAAATTGAGTAGAGAATATTAAAATTGTATTATTAATTATAGCCCATAGTTTACATTAGGTATGTTGTTTTTATTTTTTTTACATCTACATTGTTAGTTTTAAAATATCAAATATATTCCGAATATTTTCCTTAAAAAAAAAAAAGATTATTTTTTTCCCTACCATCACTTTAATATGCACATTGAGGTGGCTTTTGACAGTTTTTACTGTTATGCATTATTTTTTGTTATTATCATTAATTCAGTTTCTCCTTAATAATGACTTTCTGGAATTACCCATTTAAATATTTTAGTTTAAACATTGCTTCTATAAACTTATTATAACTATTTATAGTTACATAGCTTAAGATAAATTTCACATTAACAAAATATTTTTTTACGTAACGTTATTTTCTGCAATACATTTTTTAAATTTTAGATTTTTAAAAAAATATATAGATTACATAAAAGTTACACACAAAATGAAGGGATTCCCATATGTGCCACCTCCCACACCTTCCACAACCTCCCACATAAACATACTTCATTAGTGTGACACATTAATTGAATTTGATAAACGCATCCTGGGGCTTTGCCATTAAGCATGGACCATACTTCACATTGTGGACCACACTCTCTCCCACACAGTTCTTCATGTTATATGATGATATAAAATGGCTTATAGCTGTCATTGCAATGTCACACAGGACAATTCCCAAGTCCCAAAAAGAGCCCCTGTATTTCAACTGCTTTTCCCTCTCCCTGCCCCAGAGGCTCCAGTGGCCACTGGCTCCACATCAATGTAATTTCTTCCATTGTTAGAATCATAATATGTCTTATAGCAGAATACCAGTAAGTCCACTCTAGTCCATAGCACTTCCCCCAATCCTGAGGTGTCTGGGATGGTGATGTCCACTCCACCTCCAATTAAGAGAAAGTTTATATCCAATGGGGAAGATGGATGGGATTATCATGCCTGCAGCTACAGACTCTCTTCATTCCCTGGGATGGCTGTCATCCATCATCTCCCTTCCAGTTGTCCTGGGTGAGTCCAATGAGCTGTAGAGTATGAGTTTCCTGTGCCACAGTGTTTCCAGGTCCAGCTGGCACATGGCAGCCCAAATACTCAAGTGTCTGGAAGTACACCTACAAACTCCAGCACCAAGTATAGGTTTGAAGAGAAGGGACAGATGAGTCAAGAGCAGGGAAGAAAAAGTTGAGTCCAACACTGTCATTCTCTGGAGAACAAACTCAAAGCAGGGCCCACTGGAGAGGCAACAAACTCCAGAGCTACCTACCTTGACATAGGACCCGGTTGTCTCCAGAGCCCTCAGGAGCCCCACTATTTGGGGGTGATAACCACTTTGGAATTCTATGAGATCCTACTGAGATGTGCATAAGCATTACTCTGGGATGAACTCCTGACTCATTTTGAAGTGTCTTAAAAATATAAACTCTTTTGTCTTTACCATTTCCCCGTTTTATTCAAGGTCTTTTTCCAGTCACATTGTCACTTGGCACTTGGTAGCAATCCCTCAGTGCCAGGGAGGATCATCCTCAGGAGTCATGTCCCACACTGTGAGGAAGGTCATGCATTCATATGCTGAGTTTGACTTAGAGAGAGGTCACATTTTACCAACAAGGAGACTCTCAGGAGGCAACCCTTAGGCACCCCATAACAATAGGCTAATTTTCAATTTCAAGAGCAAAGACTCATAAGGCTAGTCATCAATATCAAGGGCCCAAGAGTGGATCATCCTCCTTCACCAGTCACTGCCGCTGCACTTGGGGAACTGTTGCTGCTCCCTTAGAGAATGTGGCAGAGCTCTCCAGGCTGGGAATTCAGTATTCTCTCATTTATTGAGTGATTCTCCACCCACTGTGACAATGCACTGTAAACATTTGAACATTTTTATATACCTTATATTTAGGCTCAAGTGAACTTCCTTCCAGGCATCCCCATCCCTGACAACCCACACCTATGATTCTTCCCTGCCCTAGTTTAACCCTTCTGCAACCCAAAACTTCTTCAAGGATGAAGCCTTTACAATACCTGAATAAAATTAATAGGAAAATGAAATAATAATAAGTTTAAATGTAAGAGATAAAGTACATAAATTTTTTTATAAAAAACTAAAACAAAATAATATTAAAAGTTTGAGATATAAAAAAATGAAAAATATTTTTTAAATTATTTAAACTTTTGCCTTTCATCATTTCAATATCTGGTGTCCAGTCTATACCATAGCACCTTCCCCTACTCATTCTCCAGTGTCTCAGTAATTTTCATACAGTTTTCAAGAATTTTTAGGTCACAGCAAAGTCACACACAAAATACAGGAGACTCTCATATACCCAACATCCTCCCCCTTTCATCCCCCCATATTAATACCATTTTATATGTGGATGGTAGCATTGTTATAATTGATAAACAAATAGTGAAACATAGCTACTAAACATTGTCAATGGTTTACACTATGGTTTACATTTTAGACCATACACTTTTATAAATTTTGATATTTACCATGTCCTGTATCCATCACTGTATGTTAATGAAGAACGTTTCCCCGGACTACTGAATATCCCATTTGTTCTATCCTATTCCACCCACTCCATTCCTCTGGTGCCCACGATGACCCCCTGTCTTGACTCATTGGATGACAAGGTTCATAGTTACATGCAACAAGAAGTCTTGGCACACTGGTTTGTCCTCCCCTATTAATAACTGCCCCTACTCTTGAGAGACGCCCCCCTGTCTATTTCTGAACAAATCAGTCCTCCCAAAGATGAGAGTCCATCTCCTTCCCACTCATTATGTGGGACTCCACCCACTGATAGAACACATTATGACAAAATGGACACTCACACACACCCTAGAAGTCTGCTCCAGGTTCACCCTGTCCTGAATGCCCCCCAACCTACACGGAAAGCTAGTGACCCTTCCTTGTCATACTGCCATAAAAACATTCCCACCTCTGCACTTTCCACTTCATACCCACAAATCCCCAGTGCTCATCTGGTCCCTCTCCCAACCATCCCCCCACTATCCTGGACAACCTAACCTTCCCTTCCCAATCTATCCACCTGTCAACCCTGCAACACCCAACCCAATTATATCACTACCCTCCTGTCCTATCCCTTCAATACAAAACTTCACTCTATCACTTTATTATAGATTACATCCATATGGGTGAAAGCTCACAACCATCTCTTCTCTATTTCTTGTAAACCTATCTTACAGACAATAGCTCTCTGAAACTGCTAAATTTCCTTAATTCATATCAGTGAGGTCATGTATGTTCACCCTTCAATGCCTGGCTTGATTCATTCAACATAAGGTCTTCAAGATTCATCCATGTTATCCCATGTGTTAGCACTTTATTCCTTCTTACACCTGAGTAATATTCCATTGTATATGTACAATATTTTGTTTATCCATTCATCTGTTGATGGGCACCTGGGTTGATTCCCACTTTTGGGAAGAGTGAACAATGCCACTGTGAACATTGGTATGCATATATCTGTTCATGTCTGCTTTCAATGCTTCAGGGTATATACCCAGCAGTAGAATCACTGTATCATATGGAAGTTCTATACTTAGTTTTTTGAGGAACCATCAAACTGTCCTCCATAGAGATTGGATCATTCTACAATCCCACCAGCAGTAGATGAAGGTTCTCATTCCTCCACATCCTCTCCAACACTTCTAGTCTGCTGTTTTTATAATAGCCACAATTCTAATGGGTGTAAGATGGTGTTTCATTGTAGTTTTAATTTGCATTTCCGTAATAGCTAGCGATGTTGAGCATATTTCATGTGCTTTTCAGCCATTTGTATTTCTTCCTTGGAGAAGTGTCATTTCAGGTCATTTGCCCATTTATAGAATGGGTTGTCTTTTTATTTTTGAGTTATAGGATTTCTTTATATATGCAGGATATTAGGCTCCTATCAGATATATGGATGCCAAATATTTTCTCCCATTGTGTAGGCTGCAATTTACTTTCTTGATAACATCATTTGAGGTGCAGAACTTTTTAATTTTGAGGAAATCCCATTTATCTATTTTTTCTTTTGCTGCTCGTTCTTTGGGAGTGAAGTTCATGAAATCACTTTCTATTACAAGTACCTGTAGATGTTTCCCTACATTATCTTCCAAGGTCTTTAAGGTCTTCGCTCTTATATTTAGATCTTTGATCCATCTGGTGTTGATTTTTGTGTAAGGTGTGAGATGGTGTTCCTCTCTCATTCTTTTGGATATGGATATCCAGTTCTCCAAGCCCCATTTGTTGAAGAGGCCATTGTCTCCCAACTGAGAGGGCTTGATGACCTTGTCAGATAACAGATGACTGTCTATGTGAGGATCTTTATCGAAACTCTGAATTCAGTACCATTGGTTAGGATCTCTATCCTTGTGCCAGTACAATGCAGTTTTGACCACTGAAGTTTGTACTATGTTTTTAAGCCAGGTAATGTGATAACCTCTAACTTCATTTTCCTTTTTCAATATGTCTTTGGGGACTCAGGGCCTCTTACCCTTCCAAATAAATTTTGTACTTTGATTTTCCAATTCATTAAAAATTACAATGTTGATTTTTATTGAGATTGCATTAAGTCTTTAGATTAATTTAGGTAGGACAGACATCTTGATGAAGTTTAATCTTCCTCTCCATGAACAGTGAATATTCTTCAATTTATTTAAGTCTCCTTTGATTTCCTTAACAGTGTTGTGTTCTTTTCTGTATATAAGTCCTTTCCATCTTAACTAAATTTTAGTTAAATTTATTTCTAGGTATTTGAGTCTTTAGTTAATATAATAAATGGAATTTTTTTCTTGATTTCCACCTCAGATTGCTTGTTGTTGTACAGAAATGCTATTGAATTTTGAGAATTGATCTTATAGTTTGTGATGTTACTGAACTCCTTTATAAGTTCTAGAAGCTTTGTTGTAGATTTCTCAGGGCTTTCTTTCTTTCTTTCTTTTTTTTTTTTTG
>JAQZBX010056491.1:0-18180 GCA_029593785.1 Cabassous unicinctus
CTAATGCTGGGAGGCTACCCCTGCCTCCACACAGCTCACTCCTTCGGACCCCTCACACCCTCACCCCAGGAAGCCCTCTTCCCAACATGAAGCAAGGGGAGCCAGGCAAGAGAATGACTGGCCTCCTGTATCGCATCCCTGTTCTGAGGCACAACTCAGCATTCCAGGCTAATTGGAGGTGACAGCTTCATCTTTACCCATACATAAACTATTTTTACCAGCAAGTTCAAATAGTATTGATAGTACATCTCAAGTGGCATCATCAACATGGATGACATCCCCTGGAAAAGTCTCCCCTCAGAAACAACTAATAAAAGGACAAATCCTACTTGCTTGGAACTCTGGAGGACAACAGAGACTGGAGAAGAACTCCACAAACGCTGAATTGAAGAAAAAGGAAAAACAGAAAAAAGTAGATTTATGACCCAGGCCTGCCAGTCTGAACCCCTCCTCCTCTCTTGGTCCTACACAGCTTGAGAATCACACAGTTAGCATGCCCTGGGTACCGTCTGCTGCGGATGCAGACCATAGAGCCACTCACAGCAGTGAGTTAAAACCCCACACATAACCAGGCACAGGGACCCAAGTCTGCAGAGACCCAGGGCAGAACACAAGTGGCTGGCCAGTGCATGCATACGACAGGGCCCCCAGGAAATAAAGGAGACCGCGGAAGAACTGTTGGCAATCCAGTCTGTATTTGCTGGGCCACCTGAACGAAAAAAAAAAGAAAAAACCAACAAGAAACAATGGACCCTTTTGAAAATTGACCCCAGCTGGCTCCCTAACAGGAACCCTAACAGGGAAGTAAATAGTGGCAGAAAAGTCACACAGGAAAAAAAAAAGGGGGGGGGAAACTGAACTGGTATAAGGCAGGATGAGACCCAGGACTTAAAGTGTAAGAAAAGGGGCAACAAGTGAGGGAGAGAAGTGAAACAAATCATAGGAGTTAGGGAGGAAATTCTGCACAAAAACAAACTGACCGGATCAAGATTCCCAGAGACAGAACAAAGGAAAGGAAGAGTTCTCCCTGGAGGTGAAACTATTGCACATAACAGGGCATTCTTAAAAGTTGTACCGCATGTCCAGGGCAAGAAACAGGTGCAAAAGACCTGAGAAAATCTGAACAGTTAAACATGGGCATCTCTAAATGTCCAGTATAAGTTGGACCAAGCATCAGAAAAGAGCCTTAACAGCCAATCTACAGTAAAATCCGAGGCAAGAGGAACAAAGTAACCTTTCAAAAACTTGAAGAGGTGGGAACACTACCTAAATTCTATGAGGTCAACATTACCCTAATACCAAGCCAGATAAAGATATCACAAGAAAAGAAAACAGACTAAGTTATGAATATAGATGCAAAAAATCCTCAACAAAATACTAGCAAACCAAAAGCAGCACATTAATATATCTTCAATATTAAGAATTATTAATTCACTAATTAACATTAATTAAGAATTCTATACAATGATCAAGTAGGACTTATCCCAGGAATGCAAGGATATTAATACACCACATAAAAAGAATGAAGGGACAAAACCTCATATGTCTGTCTCAATTGACAGACATTTGACAAAAATCCAGCATCCTTTCAAAAACACTTAGAAAAATAGAATTACGGGAAACTTTCTCAACATGATATAGGGCATATATGAAAACCCACAGCTAACCTCATACTCAATGGTGAAAGACTGAAAGATTTCCCTCTAAGGGGTTCTTAACCTTTTTTGTTCCACAGACCCCTTTGCCAGTCAGATGAAAACCACAGACCCCTTACTAAGTCTACACTATACTGTGTATTATTTAATAAATATAGCACACCCACACCAACATGTCCCCACAAGAATGTTTTTTTGAATTGAAATTCAAGCTCATTGACCCCTTATTAAGAACCCCTGCTCTAAGATCTGAAACAAGACCAGGATGCCCACTGTCACCACTGTTATTCAACATTGTACTGAAAGTACAATGATTTATTTTAGGCTACAAAGAAAAATAAAAGGCATCCAAATTGGAAAGGAAGACATAAAACTTTCCCTATTTGGAGATGACATGATCCTATATATAGAAAGTCCCTAAAAATCTTAAACAAAGCTATTAGAGCCAATAAATGAATCCAGCAATGTGTTGGGGCACAAGATCAACATGAAGAAATCAGTACTAAACCCTAGTAATGATCAATCTGAAGAGGAAATCAAGGAAAAATTCCATTTACAACAGCAACTGAAAAAAAAGTATTTAGGAATAAATTTAATCAAGGATGTTGTGGCAGTTTGAGATTATTTTATGAATCCCCAAAAGAGAAAGATTATGTTTGTAAACTTACCTATTCCTTTGGGTGTGATACCCTTTGATTGTCTTAAATTAAGTCAAGGGGCCTTTGATTAAGATTACTTGATAAAATTAATTTAGGGGTTTGACCTGGCTGTGTTAGGAGGGTGTAACTCAAGTTGGGTCTCCGCCACCTTGCTAGGTCTGATTTAAACGGAAACAAAGAGAAAGACTGATGGAGATAGACACATGGGGAAGAGAGAGCAAGCTCTGTCATGTTTGATACTGGGGCCCTGGGGAGAAATGAGTCATTTGCCTGATAGTTTGCAGCTGACGTTGGGAAGAGACCAGAACAGCTGAGACTGATACAGAAATTCCGGAAAGAAATGAGCTCTATGCCAGGAGAGAGAGAGGATTGAAAGCCCAGAGGGGAAGGAGAAACCATCTTGCTTCAACACGTGGCCACTGACTTTGGTGAGAAAGCAACCTTGAGGTAGACTCTTTATTACCTTTTAACTGTAAGTTTTTACCCCAAATAAATACCCTTTATAAAAGCCAACCAATTTATGTTACTTTGTATTGGCACCCCTTTGGTGGACTAACACAGATGTAAAGGACTTAGACATGGAAAACTATAAAATTGTGCTAAAAGAAATCAAAGATGGTCTAAATAAATGGAAGGACATTCAGTGCTCATGGATTGGAAGATCTTGTTAAGACATCAATACTACCCAGAATGATTTACAGATTCACCACAATCCCAAATCAAAATTCCAACAGTCTTCTTTGCAAAAATGGAAAAGCCAATCATCCAAATTTATTTGGAAAGGTAAGAGGCCCTGAATAGCCAAAAACATCTTGAAAAAGAACAATCTATGTAGTTGGAGGATTCACACTTCCTAACTTTAAAACTTATAACAAGGGAAGCGGGAGTGACTCAGTCGATAGAGCCCCCGTTTACCATATGGGAGGCCCCAGGTTCGCTTCCTGGGGCCTCCTTGTGAGGGCAGGCCGGCCTGCACAGCCTAGTGGGCTGATGCAGCAAGCCCTCACAACAGGAAGCGGGTGTGGCTCAACTGATAGAGCCCCCGTTTACCATGTGTGAGGCCCCGGGTTTGCTTCCCGGGGCCTCCTTGTGAGGGCAGGCCGGCGCGAGGGGCTGATACAGCGGGACCTCACAGCGAGGGGAAGATAAGCAGACACGGAGAAGACACACAGCAAATGGACACAGCAAGCACAAGCAGCAAGGGAGGGATAAATAAATCTTAAAAAAAAACAAAAACTTATAACAAAACTACAGTCAAAACAGTATAGTACTGGCACAAGGATAGCTATAAAGGTCAATGGAATTGAATTGAAAGTTTAGAAACAGGCCCCCCACATCTATGGCCAACTGATTTTTAAGAAGGATGCCAAGTCCACTCAGTTGGGAAAGAATAGTCTCTTCAAACAAATGGTGCTGGGAGAACTGGATAGCCATATGCATGAGAATGAAGGGGGACCTCTCTCATACAATATACAAAAATTAACTCAAAATGGATCAAAGACTTAGAATAAGGACTATAAAATGCCAAGAAGAAAATGTAGGGTAGCATCTTTAGGACCTTGGGTTAGGTAATGGTTTCTTAGACTTTACACCCAACGCACAAGCAACAAAAGAAAAAATAGATAAATGGGATCTCATCAAAATTAGAAACCTTTGTGCAAAGGGTGTTATGAAAGTGGAAAGTCAACCTACCCAATGGGTGAAAATATTTGGAAACCACATATCTGATAAGGTTTTAATATCCAGAATATATTAGGAAATTCTACAATTCAACAATAAAAAGATAACACAACTGGAAAATGAGCAAAAGACTTGAATAAACATTTCTCTAAAGAGGATATATAAATGGCCAAAAAAGCACATGAAAAGATGCTCAGCATCATTAGCTATTAGTAAAATGCAAATCAAAACCACAATGAGATACCATTTCATACCCACTAGAATAACTACTATTAAAAATAAAACAGAAAATTACAAGTGTTGGAGAAGGTGTGGAGAAATAGGAACGCTCATTCATTGTTGGTGGGAATGTAAAATGGTGCAGTCACTGTGGAAGACAGTTTGGCTGTTACTCAGAAAGCTAAGTATAGAATTACCATATGACCCAGCAATTCTACTTCTAGGTATATACCCAACAGATCTGAAAGCAGGGACTCAAACAGATAGTTGCACACTGATGTTCATGACAGCATTATTCACATTTGCCAAAAGGTGGAAGCAACCCAAGTATCCATCAAGAAATGAATGGATAAACAAAATGTGGTATATACATAAAATGGTATATTATTGAGCTGTAAAAAGGAATGAAGTTCTGATACATGCAGCAACATGGATGAACCTTGGAGACATCATGTTGAGTGAATTAAGCCAGGCAGAAAAGGACAAATATTGTATGATCTCACTGATATGAAATAATTAGAATAAGTAAACTCATAGAGTCAGAATCTAGAATTCAGGTTACCAGGGGCTAGGGTAGAGGTAGGGAATGGGGAGTTAATGCTTAAATTGAACAGAGTTTCTATTTGGGTTGATTGTAATGTTTTGGTAATAGGTGGAATGAAAGTAGGACAACATTGTGAACGTAATTAGCACTGAATTATATATGTGACTGTGGTTAAAAGGGGAAATTTTGGGTTGTATATATGTTACTAGAATAAAAATTTTTTAAAAACATAGGACTGTACAACACAGTGAACGCTATTGTTAAAATGATGGACTAGAGTTAATAGTACAATTATGAAAATGTACTTTCATGAATTGTAACCCTAGGTGCGCTTTTTTAGCATCCATCACCTTTTAACATACTGTACAGCTTACTTATTTATGTTGTTTATAGTCTGTCTCTACCAGCTCTTTATGCATCCCATTTGCCTAGAACAATGTCTGATATGTACCAGGTGGCTCAGTATATATTTCTTGAATGAATGGATGAAAGAAAAGATAGTTGCTGAGATGTGATAATATTTTATATCACATTTTTAAATGAAGCCATTGTGGAAAGTTCTTTTCAAGTTTTTTAAGTGGTTGGAGGAAAAGCTTCAGTGGATAATGTGAATCCCAGGGGTTGGCAATTTTGGACAGCAGAACAGCAGGTACACTGTTACCACTGAAACATACACAGGGGCCAAACCATGGGATTGGCCTTTTACTTGATGGCCAGCCCTGGAAACCTCATTCCTGGCTACAAAAAATGGCTACTTGGGAGGTGTCACAGAAAAAAGTAGTAAGTTGATTAAATGTAAGAAAAATTCTGTTATCCAGAGACCAGCCTGAGTGTAAGCCTCAAAATTCTGACATTGTTTCCAACTGTGCCTAGTTGCAGTAAGGACGACTGATAAGACAGGCCATGGTTGACCTGTGGGAACCGGTCAGAGCACTGACTAGTTGGGGAGCAACAGTGCAGGACAAACATAGAGAAGCACAGGAAGATGACAGGTGATAGAAGACAAAGGGATAAAGGGGGAAATGAAGAATGAGGCGGATCTGGCTGTTTGTAGAAGAGACAAGGATGGTGACTAGAGGCAGCAGTGAGCCTGAAGAGTGGAGAGACCATCAGAGAAATTACCAGCACTGAAGGCATAGTACGTAGAACTGCTCTACAGCCCAGGGAAATATCCACTCCTATTGGCAGCCCTCAGGGCAGTGTCACTGATTAGCCTCTGTGGGGGGTGTGGGGGGGTGGGGGGGCACTGTTTCCAGTAGGTAACAACACGTTTAATTATTTAACTCTAAGTCTGGGACAATTTAGCTTAACTATGTGGTGCAAGAATTGATGTACAGAGTGACATACAACATCCCTGTGCATGCCGGTTAACATTTATCTGTATGCTTCCCTTTCTTTTCCATCTAAATTCTTATTTTTCCCCAAGTCATCTTCCATGCTGGTGGTCAGAGTAATTTTGACAGTCCCTTATAGCTATTGCAGGTCATCAACTGTTGGTAGGTGAGGACATTCTGTCTTTCACAATCCCTCAAGGCAAATTGTCAATTATTAAAGTGTGCTTTGAGGAGGGCATACCACATCTGACCACATCCACTTCCCTTCCCATTGAATTTCCCATGAAGACATTCTCTTCCTGAAGATAAGGGTGCGATTCTGTGTACTTCTCATGTGCGGGATAACTTTGGGGACACTTTGTAATTATGACCCTCAGTTACCAAGAAAGGTTCCCTACACTCTATTTAAAGAGAAAAGGGACACAATAAAATTTAAAATTCCATGGGTAAAAAGTTTAAATAAAATTTCAGAGTACATGGTTAATCAATTATCTGGAAAAACGATCCAGAACAATGATAGTGAAAAAACAGAAGTTTTACTGTGACATAATATGCATTTGTTCCTAAATAGCATTTGTTCCAAGGCATCCTAGACACTACAGTATGTATTTCTGGCTCATGTGAACTCCCATTTGATTGTAGACTTGTCTCCATCCCCATCCCAAAGCTACACACAGTACCTATTACATGGTCCTCTACATATTAATGTAATGTGTTGTTGACCAACTTCACTTGTCATTTCTGATTCCCATTTTCTTTCTAGTCTTCATTTCTTTGGATGAGCTTTTTGCGAAGGTATTCTATGGTAAAAATGGCAGATTCTATGTAAAGATGATACACACCAGGTTATTGAGTTGAAACTATAAATACCCTTCCCCAATTTTATACATTCATAACTGATATTTTAATTAAAGTTGGAAGTCTACACAGGTGATTATAACCTCTTAATGATCATAGTCATCATTATAATGACAATGACAGCAATTAATACTTATTGAGCACATACTGTGTGCCAGACACTGTTTAATCACTTAAAACTCACTCCTTACAACAATCGTATGAGGTTGGTGCTATTAATACCACTATTTTACAGATGAACAAACTGAGGCACAGGGGGGTTAAGTAAGGTTACATGGCTAATCACTGGTTTAGCTGGGCCTTAATTCCAAGCACTATGGCTCCAGAGTCTATTTTCTGAGCCATCATGATAGAATGCTGCTTTGCTGAAGACCAGAGACTAGTTTCTGAGACAAAAGCATTTGTCTACCTGCAGAGAAGAGATTGATAAGGACTCAAGAGTCAGCTTACTTTTACCTATGAGAGAACAGATAGTAAAGAACAGTTATCAAGTGAGAAGACAACAGGAGTTCTGTGAAGGAGATGATGGGAAGGGAAAGGCTGCACCAAGAAAAAAGGTCACCCATTGTCAAGCAGGTTGATTTGCTAGTCCTACAGCAAAACAAGAGTGAATTAAAGAGGTTCTAGCCACACTCCTTCCATTCCAATCTGGGTGTCACCAGCCTCCTCACTGCAGGTATAGGTACCACTTTGGAATGGCCGCCCTTGGCCAAAGCTGCTTCAAGAAAGAAAACCATAGAGAAAAGGTCAGAACAATGTAAGGTCTGCAATGATGTCCTCTTATGCAGGAGGTAGAACCCCTAAGTGAGCAGAAAACTGCAAACAAGAAGGCACAAAACCCATCAGACCAGAAGAAAAAAAATCTAAGCCCATAATTGGCTTATGTTTTAATCTCTGCTCTGAGAGCCTGTGCTTGGAAACCATCAGAAATTGCACATCCACCTAGACCAATAATGCCATCCACGAAGTGATCTGCAAAAAAAATACAATATATGTCTTTTCTAGGATAGCCACCTGCAGCTGATTAGTAAAAATCCAGCCCTGAAAGCTTTCTCAGAGAGTCCCAAAATGTCGCATTACATAACTCCTCCAGTAGGTCAGGCCATCATTTAAGCAACGTCTCACATCTCACCTCTTCCGAGTAGCCTTTCTTAATTTATACAACAGAGTGGATGATCTGAGTCTTTCTTGATCTCCCACCCCCGAAGTCTTGCAATCTCACCTCCACACAGTAGGTTTTAGATGAGTATGTGTTAACGAGAGACCTGCTTGTCCCTTTGTATACATGTTGCTCTCAATCTTGGCAATCTAGCTCTTGTGAAATCATATTTATGATGGCTGCAGACACCAGGGTGGTGGCTCCGAGGGCTCTTTCTTCCAGCAGGGAGAGCTCAGGTCCTGAGCTACCCAAGCCTAAAGGCTAACTGACAGTGGTGTTCAAGCTCGCTAACTGCTGCCAGTGCCAGGATGGGCCTCCATCTTCAGTACCCAAATGTCAGCCATTCGGATTGAGGGGTATTTGGACGGTATTTATAAATAAAAGTAAAATAACATATGGTATTAATTATAACATGAATCAAGGATTTCTGCCCAAGAATTGTCACTTTTGGTTAATCTGTACCTTTGAAATCATTTTGCCCATTAAGATATTTTAAGTTTTCAATGAAAATTTATTCTATAAATTTAGTATTAGTGCCTACCAGTTCTGAAATGACCCCAGTTCTTATCAGTTCTTCAGATAATGTCTCAATTATTTATGCCTTATCTGTCTGGGAGAATTGAGATTTAGCGAGCAGCATATGCAAAAGCCTTTACACATTTTTTCCAAATACCAAGAAATTTACATCTACGCTAGCACAGATTAATCAGCATAGTGTAATCAGCATAGTGCAGATATGCGTTTTTGTCACTGAATATACATTTACTGAGCACCTATTATGCAGCAGGCCCCATTCTCAACACTAGAGATATAACTGTGTAGAAGACACACCTGAACCCTTGAGGGGCTCACTGATGTTCTAGAGCAGTGGTTCCCACACTTTTAGACTGCATGTACCAGTAACAAGAGCCAGAAAAATTGATGGGACGTCAACATGTTTATTTGGACAATATAAAGACACTGAAAATAACCATTATCTCCTCTCATCATCACTTCTTAACACAAAAAGGGTGAGGGGCCGTAATTTGAGAACAAAGGACAGCCTTTAAATTGAATAAATTTAATTTCATAAAATCTTGCTACATTGTCCTTATCTTCATTTTTTGCTGTGGACTGGCAGAAACCTCGGCCCGGACCAGATCGGCACACCTTAGAAGGCAGCATTTTTGAGGGTGAGTGGATCTTATTAGAGGTGTGGGTGGTGGGGTGCCTGTGTTAGGAGGGAGGCATCTTTCTAAGCCTATTTATTTCCTGCACTAGTAACAGGGTAAAGTGTAGGGAGAGTCTTTCTGAGTTTTCTATTCCTTTGGAGTCTAGAACCTAAATTTGTTTTTGTTGTATCTCGTTTTAAAGTTACAAGGGGTTACAGACAAGCTAGACCAGGCCCAACTTTGATATTTAATAACTCTGCTTTAGTGGCCACATAATTAACTAGATGTCAGAGGCTTATGGGAAGTGAAAAGGGTATTCAACTGATGACCACAGTATCCTTGCAGAGCAGATGATATCTACTTGGCAACTAGTACACGATCAATCATATTAGAGGCTTTTAACCAGCAAGATTTTTGGGGGGTGGGGAGACGGAGAGGAAAAGCGAAGGATCTGGTTATTTGCAGGTGTCAATGAATTTTTTTTTTTTTAATGCTGCATTAATGCTTGTCATCTCCCGAAAGGAGTCTAGTTGGATATCTGTTTTCTGTTAAAAATCCTCCCGAGGAATTATAATTGGCAAGAAAAACACTTTTCCAGTTCTGAGGATGGAGAGAGGATGACAGAGCAACATAAAGAAAATTCTTGGAAGGACAATCAGAGCATAGTTGTCATCAAAAGGCCATACAACTCCAGAGGAAATTTCTGTTATAAATTACTCAAAATGAATGAATATCAATTAAGGATTGTCTGATGCCCTTAGAGTATGCAGAGAGATAATCTATAAAGATCTAGTTTCTCCACTGTTGAGTCTTCTCTAAGTCATTCAAAGCAATGAATCATACTTATGTGCAAATTATTTCACTGGTAGTTTCTAGATCCTAATCTTATGCATGAGTGTCAAAAAGCATTCCAACAAACTAACTTAGCCAGATTATCCCTTCCCCATCAGTTAGTGATGTTTACATGTTTGGTGGAGAAACTGTTTGCTAAACTGTTTATATGCAACTTTATGAAATATTTTCTTGATGAAATTATTCATCCAACAAACAAGATTAAGGGAGACAGAGTGCCTTGTATACATCCCAGAATTCACAGATAATGTACCGGAAGGACCATATACAATAAATGGACTCATAAATATGGCTGACTATGCTACAGCACAGTTTTTCAAAGGAAATGCAGGTTATTTTTGAAGTGGCTTCATGTCTTAGAAGAATATTCCGGTTGCATTAAGCTCTCAAAACAGAGTTCCTGAGCTGTTGGTGTAAATATGCAAAGCCACACTGGGGCAATTATTTGTTAATGGAATCAGAGCATACATCATCCATGGCTCCATGATCATTTATGTCTAGAATTAAGTGGTTGCAATGGCAAACCCTTTTCCACATGTTATTTGCATATCAATGGCTATATCTGAATTTTAAGAGTTTGTCGTTTTTTTCTAGACCTTCCAAGTGATTCTGAGAAATAGATCACAGTTTCTAGAAACTCAAATTAATTAACTCAAATTAATACCTGCTTGATCCACTTGCTTTTAAACAGTAGTTTTTTGTTTGTTTGTTTTTTAACCTAATGATACGGTTGAGTTCTTTGTTCCTTTTATATAGAATGATATGTTTTTTGCTTCTCTAGGGTACAATTTATGAAATGATGACTAATTTGGCTTGGGGGCAGAAACTAAGAAACTGTAGATGTGAGTGCTTCTGGAAGAGTACTTTGCAATTAATAGGCATCTGATGAAAGTCTTTTGAAGTGAAATTTACTCTTGGTCTACCTTATCGTAACATTTCTACAATCTTTAGTTTTTCCCAAGGGATTATGAAAGGTTGATGAATTAATTAATATATCATGAACAATGGAAATTTTAAACTGATTCAGACATGGAGCTGTTGGACCTGACTTCTGAAGATCCGGAAATCAAGAACCTCCTTTGGGTGGCCTGAAGCCTCCAGTGCCTTACTCTCACTAAGAAGGAAAAGGAGGGGATTCTCCCTTGATTCTCCTCATTCCCCTTATTTGAGGATATTTTGAAGTTGGGCAAGCAAAGTCACATTATATCTCAAAGTCAGGTGACTTTTTCAGATTCAAAATTATGGGGTAGGGAGAGCCAGGACTCTGTTCCCTTTCCCCCTATGCTTTCAAGTCTCTGTTCTTATTCCTGGCCTCTCCAGTGGCCAATCTGGTCTTTTGGGCCTGGGAGTGAATAGGTAGGGCTGGAAGAAGTCAGAACGGAGGCTGGGACCGGGGTGGGCTGTGCTTTTAGGAAATGAAACTATATCCTCTTGATGGTTAAGGTTATTTTCACCCTATGGAAAAGAGCTCTGAGAACACCAAGTCCTATAGAGGAATAACGGTCTCTTTCATGTGCCCACCTATACCTCCACCACACATTCAGATTTATAAGAAAAGTAAGAACGGCGAAGGAAAAACCTTCTACTTGTCTTTTCTCTCAGATTCCTCTCCTTTCCTTCTTTTTTCATACTGTTGCACCTTCACTCTCAATCATTGTTCACGTCCAAGAAAGCTGAGCTTGCACATACCAGGCCCTCAAGCCACCAGAGCAGAGAGCAAGTTCACTGGCCATAGTCTCCACTCTAGCCCGGCAGAGGCAGAGTTCAGCTACCTCTAACTGGTCAGGCCCCTGGGGCAGCTTGCTGAGGCAATCCTCCTGGACCAGGACTGATACAGAGAGAGGGCTAGAAAGAGTGGACAGCGTAAGAGCCAAGCAGACACAAAGAAGCAAGCAGGCATTTGAGGGAGATTGGAAGACAGCAGGCAGCCAGGCCCAGCAGCTCATGTGCTAGTCCAACCCTCATGGGAACCCCAGTGGAACAGACCAAGCCAGCACAAGTGAGCCAAGTGCTGAGCTCATTTTAATGGCATCTGTCCCAAACCTGAGTCACTGGGGATCCCGTGGACTTCTAAGAGAATCCTATGTGCATTTCCAAACATAAACTGCTTGATGCTGTCATGGAAAATCTGGATCTTTGCATTCTACGGTTTCATATGGATTACATCCAGGTCAAAACCTAAGGAAGGGAGTTGGCAACAAAACGGCCCCGCTGGCTGATTACCCAGCTTTTGTAATAATCCCAGAGGGATGTGAACCGATGTGTGTTTCTGGCTTAGTCAAGACCTGGACAAGTTCTCACCCAGGGAATACTAATCAAGTCTGTGATTTATTTTACTGCCAGGGGAGTGGGAGAAGCCACCTGCAATCAAGACTCAACTGCTAGGATGTGCCTCTAGAAAAGAAAGGAACATTTTCCTGTCTATTTGATTCTATCTTCTGCATTTTAAAAAACTACCTGATGACACCCAGAGTCACACCAAAGCCATGGACTGCTCTGATACAGGCAGGCTGTTAAGGGGCCAGGGAATGGCCCTATACAATGTATTCTCATTTGATTTTAATACAAGGTAAACTCCGAAGAACATAAAGGGTACCCTTATTCCTCAGAATACAGCAATTCTAAGAAACATAAAAAAAAAAAAAAATACATTAAACTTGCCAAGAAAGCAGAAATACTAATCATAGAGCTGCTATTTATTGATCATTTACTATGTGTCAGACACTGTGCTTAAGCCTTTTTCACACATGACTTAATTTACCCCTCAAAACAACCCTGGGGTATACACTGTTATAATAATACCTATTTATCATCAAGTGAGAAAACTGAGGCTTAGCGAAGTGAAGTGAATTGGTCAACATTTCACGACCACTTTAATGTGAGGTCAGGAAGGATCCAGGACCAGATGAGGATCAAACTCTACTGCCAAGAATGAGAGTTGAACACCAAAGGCCTTTGTGCACAAGTATTCAGGAAGTATCAGTTTGGTGCCTACCATTAGGCTAGGCCTTGAAGGCAAGTCCTGCTATCTGGGTTAATTTAATTGTCAATAGTTCAATGTTTTTATTTTTAAGTAACTCAGACTTTGGGATTTCCACTGATGCAGCAGATTGTTTCACACCCATCTTCTAAAATCAAAATAGCAAGATTTTGATGAGTTATACTTTTTAGATAGACTGAGGGCGATACATGTCTGTGGTCTATTCTTTAAAATTAAAAGAAGCCAAGGAGTATGCTTACAATGTCTTGTAATATTTCCTCCGGTCACATTTAACAAAAATGTCATTTTTGCCAAAATGAAAGTTGTGAGAACAAACACAGACGAGAATAGTTCTAAAGAATCCTTTTGTTGCTTTGGCAATAGCCTCCTTTCTCACCATTTGTTTCAATGTTGAACAGATCCAGGGCTGAGAGAGAGAGGGGATTTGGAGCAGACAGACTGATTTTCACAGCTGCAACAAGTCCTTGGCTCAGGCTGGAGCTGACCAGATGCTATTGCAGATTGGTCCACAGGAGAAAAAGCAAATCAGCTGCTTCAGACACTGGTGCAGCAACTTTCTCAGCCATAGATTCAAGAACCACGGCTGTCACTTACACTGGCTTGAAGTGCCTGGTGAATACCACCTGTGGGGGAGGACGAGCCCACTGAGCCTCTTGTACAGAGCTGCCTCCTAAACACAAGGAAGTCCACTGACTAGTGCTTGGCCCACCTTTCTCATCATTTCCTCGCAGAGGGGTGCTGCTAGGCTCCAAGGAGAAAACAGGAACCCACTTCTTTCCAGTATTTCAGAGCTTAGTTGCAGATCAAGGTCTCTAGAGGCAGTCTGATTATACAAGAAACACTGCCTCCTGCCAACTTTAAATTTTGAGCAATTTTAGAATTTGTGAGATGTTATATGTATACATGGAGAGCATAAGTAATAGGTGTGGGGAGAAAGTAACACTTTGTTTTAGACAATCTGGACTTTTCAAAGAGATCGCTGACCAGCAGACTAACTCCTCAGGTGTGATATTGCTCCCTTCTCCTCCATCCTTCTTCCCAGAAGCTGTATGCAGATCGAAAGGGAGAGAAAAAGTCAAGACTAACTGGAGTGCATGAATAATACCCAAGATATGTACTGATCTTTGTGCCAAAAAGAACACTCGTTGGCATTTTTGAGAAATAGCAAACAAGAGCACCAAAAGATTTGCTGGACTAATCTGCAGTCTAAGTGATGGAATTTACAGCACTGATACCTTATTATAAACTAGATGTAAGGCTTCAAGACTGAAGGATATCTGCTCTTTGCTTCTAGATGACTGCAGAAGACAGGCCATGGTGTCATGGCCCAAGATGTCCCATCCCTTATTGTAAATGGCTACTGGGTCACTTGAAGACAATTAGATTGCCACTATGCTTCCCAAGCTGAAAAGAATTCCTAGGGATGACACACCAGGGGGTCTCACTTGCCTACCAGCATAATGATAAAACCCATAAAAAAGGCATGAAATCATTAATGATGTGCAAATATAACATAATGAGGGGAAGCTAAATAGAAATCTGCCTCTCTGGTCAACTAGGGCTCTTTAACAGGATTAATAAATTGCATGTGCTAGCTTCCCCTCGCCACATTTATTCTGACTATTCATAAGCCTTTAGTAAGATATTCACATGTACACACACCTAGGTGCTATGTGTCTAAAGAAAATAAAGTAGGGGCATTTCTCTGGCAAGAAAAAGCAAAGTAATATTGGAACCTGTTAACATTTCTGGGGGGTGAAATATCAAGATGAAGGGGAAAAACTTCAGAAGATTTTGGAAGTGAAATTAAAAAGGGGACAATGAGTATCTCAGAATCAAAACTCCAAGGTAAGGTCATATTTTCCCATCTCTCACTTTTTCAGAAGAACACTAAGGTTAGAGAGATGGTGCATTTATCTCACGTGAAACTGCTAGTTAGCAGCAAAGCTGAAAATTAGAATCCTGGCCTCCCAAATTCCATGAGTGCCTTTGAGTTCCTGGGTCATTCATGATTTGACTGAACCTGGCAGATAAAGAAATTTGTCCCTTTGGGCCGGGAGGTTTAAGAGCCCTGGTATCTGATTGGAGTGTATCCCCTATGCAAACAAATCAGGACCATGGACCAGCAACCCTGTCATCTCTCTTGACCCATGACTCTCCCTGTCCCCTGCCCTCCCCTCCATGGCACCCCTAAGATCTGAGGAACAGGAAAGTTTATCTTATCAGCTGTTTGGAAGAAAACTGTCATTTGATCTCTTTATTTAGAAGCTAGCCATGCTGAGCTCAAGAGTTTGCTAGGAGGCAGGCTAGAGTTATTTTTCACAGCTGAGGAGAGTGTGTATATAACTTCAGAATTTGCAGAGGGATGAATTACCTGTGTGTGCCCCTTCATTTAAGGTTGTAGGTGGGGATTACTGTTTCTCCTGTTAAGAGTTCAGGTTAATACATATCTTGGTTATGACTGTTTAAGTGAACACTGTTTTCTGAAAATCAAAGCAAGAGTTTATTCTTCCTTTTCTTTGAGAACATCTTCAACAAGCTCAGCTCTGTGTGTGCATGGTTGTGAATTTCTGCCACCCAGGACAAGTCCCTTGAGTCTAGGCAGATTAATTACCCCTTCTCCTAGTTCAGGATCCAACTTTCAATTCCACGTGGCAAAGCCTATAAAAGTGCTGGTGAAGTGGATGTTTTCCTGCAGCTCACAAACCTTCCATCTGGGGTCACTGTGAAAAGCTTACACTTTTCTTTCTACCAATTTCTAACAACCTCATTAGTGAGAATTCTTCAGAAAGTGGAATAGTTAGCTTGCAGTTTCTGATGTGAGTGTACAGAACATTCTGCCAGGCTCCAGGATTCAATTTAAACCAGAACATTTTAAAATACAGAACAGCTGATACTAATTCCTTCCCAGCCTGCTTCTTCCCCTCCCAAAGCTGAAATCATCTGGCACTTGGGGATGGGGCTGAGTGCAGTAGGACCAGGCGCACCAGCCCTTAGTGAACTCCCACCACCGACCTTTCTCAGCATGGCGTGCTTGCTACAGCTGGGATTCTCTACCACCATAATTCCTCAGTGTTGGATGCAATGACATAGAAAGCGTGCTTTTAATTTAGTGGGAAACACAACAAGTAGGGGTAGTTACTCAACCAAAACACCAACAACTTAGAACCCTAGGAAATAAGCAATGAAGAGGAATGTGTGAGATCAGAAAAGAACAAGACACTGCCTTCTCCATTAGGTGAGAGTGACAAACAGGGAAAAGGGGAAAACGAGGGCAGCACGCAGATGTTGCCTGCAACAGCACTGTAACAAAAGAAAACCTGATTATGAAGAAGACTGACTTTTTAAAAACTGGCAGGAAATGAATAAATGAGTGAGTGCTCTGCATACACAGGGCTTCCCCAGAGCTGCTCCCTCAGGCCTCCCACCCTCTGGTGGGTACACTCACCTGCAATTCCTTGCAACAGTCCGCAGACGTTGAAAATACTTTTCTTCATGATGCTTTGCACACACATGGTGAAGACGGACACCAAGGCCACCGTGCAGAGAATGAAGATCCCCACGGCTAAGAAAATAGCAGTGGCCTGCCAGAAGCCACTGGCGATCTCGCCGAAATTCTCCGCGTAGGGCCCACACAGCGTGTCCCGCTGGACGTGCTGGACGCCGGGGTTGCGGATGCAGCGCGCATAGATGCCCAGGGTGGGGTGATAGGGCTCCGCCGAGCCCGAGCCCCCCGTCTGGTTGTCCGGCCCAGCATTGCTGCGAGTCTTGGCTTTACCAATGAGCCAGTCTGCGCTCATGAAGGCAATGAGTTCTGCAAAGGCCACCACAATACTCAGGAGGGTCCAGAGCATCGAGCGGCAGGTGACAATGACATGACACATATTGATGCTCGAGATGGAAAAAGAGCCAGGAGTCCACGGGGTTAATGAAAAAGGAAAGCCGGCGGGGAAAGGAGCCGGGAGGCAGCCCAGAGACGGGAGCTGGCTGCTCGGGTCATTCACTCACAGCCCGCGGCTGCCTCTCTGCCCTCCTCGGGCCGCGCCGTCCGCCGTCCGGGGCCTCGGGCTAGCATTCCTCCCCGCTCCCGGCGGCTCCAGCGGGCGCTCCCGAGCACGGCTGCCCAGCCGCCCCGCCGCGGCGCACCTACGGGAGAGAAAGGAGGGCGGTTAGCGGCTCTCCAGGCCCCGCCCCTGCCGCGCTGCCAAGAACTAACTTCAGCCTTAAAACCAGAGCGGGAGTGTGGCCCGGCGGGGCTGGGTCAGGCTCGGCCGGCCGTTCCCGGGCGGGAAAGCCCCCGCCTCGGCTGGCCTCCGCCTCTCGCCCACACAGATCGTCCCTTCTCGGCCGAACCCGGCTACAGCAAATCCTGGTTCCCAGCCGGCGTGCTGGGGCCGTGCCTTTGCCGGTCTTCTTTGTTTACATGCCCCCTTCCCACACACTCCAGAACTCTATGTGGTGGTTCACCTTATCTCAAGGAGGCATGACAGCAGGAAAGAGGCCAGTGCCAGTTCCTGTACCCAGCCCCAGGGGCAGCCTGCGGTCCAAGCGACACTGCCACAAGCTGCTGCACTCTTGGGACACGGCTCCTTCTCCAACATTTTTTTAATAAGAAAAAGTCAAACAGCATAGGAATCCGGGTAGATCTAGATATGGCTGCAACTGAACCATGGCAGTATACTGGCTACATTTTTTAAAGTTTGCGGGGGTCTCCATCTGCTTATTTGGTGCTAGGTAAGCTAAGAGCGGAAAAACCTGCACCCAAAGCTTTTGCTCAATAGTAAAGCATAGTAACACCCAACTTCTACTACCTGGAAACCAAGATAACTAGCAATAAACCAGAGAGAGAAAAGTATCTGCCTCACAGGTAAATGAAAATGTAAAAGGAAATGATCCCATGAAAAATAATAAAAACACTGTTACCCAATCCTATTTTTCATCCATTTCTCTCAGGATGATTTTTAGAAGAAATAAACTACTCAAGGAAGAGTTCATGACTTTCTCACTTAGGGAAATTATTTTAAACAGAGGCATTAATGACCATCAGAATCACTACAACTGAGTTACA
>JAQZBX010056492.1:0-18176 GCA_029593785.1 Cabassous unicinctus
TAGTACATAATAACTGCTTGATTTTTAAACTAATTATCTGCCTAAAAATATACACATAAGGAACCTGAGGAGGTAAAAAATATAAATGAAATTGCCTTCCCTGTAAGAACTCAAAGTTTGACTCATAATCAATGACAGGTAAGATTCTCAGAGGCGAAGAACATAAGACAGGCAGAGTCACAAAAGCCTATGGAAGAAGACAAGTGTGACAGGAGGTCACTTTGTATCATAATATATAATGGTTCTTATAGTCTTCACTGAAATAATTATTAAAAAAGAGTAAATGATGGAGTTCAATTAAAGGCCATGACAACTCACAGAAAGCAGGCTTCCTTCATATGTAGGAGACAGGTGTCTCTAGTCTCAAGACACTGAGATAAGTTCTGGTATGTGCCTGGTGGAGAAACATTCTGTGCTTCAAAGAGAGCGTCTGGTATATATCAGACAATGATTAACAAGGTCAGTTAAGTGCAGGAATACAAAGAGAACTGAACTAATAATCCTAAAAACTTTCTGACTTTAATAAAGTGTAAACCTTCACATATCTATTACACTTGCACATGCGCACACATTTTTTTTTTTACCTAAAGCTAAACAAAAGCCAAGATGTTCTATGCAGCAGCACTCCCCTCACTTTGGATGGAGGTTTCCTGACCCTGGTTATTGTTTTGTCATCTTTTCTCACTGTGGAACCATATTCATGGATCTAGTTCCAGAAGATCAACACATAGCAGTCAATTAAAGAAGTAGCTTTGCTTAGTTTTTACAAGTGAAGAAATGAATGTATTTACATAATGTTAGGTTTCACCACTGTTTGACGTTGATTGTAAGTGAAAACAAGTGTATAGTAGGCAATTAAGCCATAAACTTGCTTACTTTTCAAAGCTATAGGAACTCCTAATTTCACAGACCATTAAGTAAAACCTGTACTTGTACATTGATTGTAAGTGAAAACAAGTGCATAGCAGCCAATTATAGAAGTAATGTGATTAGTTTTCACAACTGAAGAAATTTCTGCATTCACAGTGTTAGTTAAAAAGAGTGTGTTGACCTTGATTGTAGGTGTAAACAAGTGTGTAGCAGGCAATTAAATGAGAAACTTGCTTAGTTTTCAAAACTGAGGAACCACATACATTCACAACACGTTTGGTAAAACCAGTGGTTTTTCATTCAATGTAAGTGAGAACAAGTGCAAAGCAGTCAATTAAGGAAATAACGTGCCTAGTTTTCACAACTGAAGAAACTCCTGCATTCACAGAATGTTAAGTAAAACCACCATTTTGACATTGGTTGTAAGTGAAAACAAGTGAATATCAGTAAATTATACTACTTGCTTAGAATTCAAAAGTGAAGAACATCCTGCATTCACAGAACACTATGTAAAACCACTGATTGACATTGTAAATGAAAACACTTGTGTAGCAATTAAGGAAATAACTTGTTTGTTTTTACAACTGAAGAAACTACTGCATTCACAGAGCATTAGGTACAACCAGAATTTTGACATTGATTATCAGTGAAAACAAGTGCATAACATGAAATGAAAAAGAAACATCCTTAGTTTTCACAACTTGAAGAAATGACTGCATTCATACAGTATTATGTAAAACCAGCACATTGACATTGATTGTAAGTGAAAACAAGTGCATAGCAGCCAATTAAACAAGGAACTTGCTTAGTTTTCAAAACCAAAGAACCTCCTGCATTCATGGAACACTAGGTAAAACTAGTGTTTTTACATTGATTGCAAATGAAAACAAGTGTGTAGCAGGCAATTAAAAAGGCAACTTGCTTAGTTTTCAAAACTGAAGAACTTCCTTCATTCACAGAGCATTAGGGCAAACCAATGGTTTGGTATAGAATGTAAATGAAAACAAGTGTTAGCAGCCAAATAAAGAAACAAGATCCTTAGTTTTCACAAAAGAAGAATCTACTGTATTCCCAAAACATAAAATAAACCATGGTTTTGAATTGGTTGTAAGTGAAAAGAAAGACATATCAGAAAAATAAACTACTTGCTTAGAATTCAAACTGAAGAACATCCTGCATTCATAAAACATTCCATAAACCTGTGTTTTGACATCGATTGTGAGTGAAAACCAGTGTGTAGCAGCCAAATAAAGAAGTAATTTGCTTAGTGTGCAAAACTGAAGAAAATCCTGCATTCACACTGTTAGGTAAAACCAGTGTTTTGACATTGATTGTAAGTAAACAGAAGTGTGTAAAAGCCAATAAAAAAGTAGCTTGCTTAGTTTTCACAAATGAAGAAATGATTGCATTTACAGAAATTTAAGTATCACTTTTGATTCACATTGACTTGCTTAGTTTTCACCCTGAAGAAACTGCTGCATTCACAAGTTTTTGGTAAAACCAGTGTTTTGACATAGACTGTAGGTGAAAATAAGTGCATAGCAGCCATATAAACAAGTAAAATGCCTAATTTTCAAAACTGAAGAACTCCTACATTCACCAAGAGTTAGATAAAACCAGTGATTTTACATTTAATGTATGTGAAAACAAGTGCAAAGCAGCCAAACAAGGACTTGCTTTGTTTTCAGAAGTGGAGAAATGACTGCATTCACAAAATCTTAAGTATCACCAATGCTTTGAAATTGACTGTAAGTGAAATTAAGTGTGTAGGAGGCAATTCAACTAGAAATTTGCTTCATTTTCAAAACTGAAGAACCACCTATATTCACAAAACATTACATTATACTAGTGGTTTTTTCATTGATTGTAAGCGACAACAAGTGCAAAGCAGTCAATTGAGAAGGAACATGCATAGTTTTCAGGACTGAAGAAAACCTGCAGTCACAGATCATTAGGTAAATCCAGGGTTTTGACATTGGTTGTAAGTAAAAACAAGTGCATAGCACCAAAAGAAAATTTAAATTGCTTACTTTTTACAAATGAAAAAATTACTGTATTCACAACTATTAGGTAAGACCAGCATTTTGACACTGATTGTAAGTGAAAACAAGTGCCTAGCAGGCAATTATTCAATTAACATGTTTAGTTTTCAAAACTGAAGTGTGTCCTGCATTCATAGAGCATTAAGTAAAACCACTGTTTTAGCATAGATTGTAAGTGAGAATAAATAACAGAAGTAAATTGCTTAGAATTCAAAACAGAATAATCTTCTGCATTCACAGAGCATTAAGTAAAACCAGTTTTTTTACATTAATTGTAAGTGAAAACAATGTGTGTATCATGCCGTAAAAAGAGTAACTTGCTCAGTTTTCAAAACTGAAGGACCACTTTCATTCACAAACCATTTGATAAAACCAGTATTTTTTCATTGATTGTAACTGAGAAGAAATGCAAAGCAGCCAATTAAGGAAGTAAAGTGCCTATTTTTCACAACTGAAGAAATTCCTGCACTCACAGAGCATTAGGTATAACCACAATTTTGACATTGATTGTAAGTGTAAACAAGTGAATAGAATCCTATTAAACAAGTACCTTGCTTAATTTTTGAAAATTGAAGAACCTCCTTCATTCACAGATCATTAGGTAAAACCAGGGTTTTGATATTGGTTGTAAGTGAAAACAAGTGTATAGCACTAAATTAAACTACTTACTTGGAGTTCAAAACAGAAAAACGCTCTGCATTCAGAGAATATTATATAAAACCAGTGTTTTGACATGGACTGTAAGTTAAAACAAGTGTGTAGCAGCCAATTAAAGAAGTAACTTGCTTTGTTTTTACAACTGAAGAAATTATACCATTCAAAGAGCATATATAAAACCAGTATTTTGAAATTGATTGTAAGTGAAAACAAGTGTGTAGCAGCAAAATAACAAGTAACTTGATTAGCAATTAAAACTGAAGTACCTCCTGCATTCACAATGTTAGGCAAAACCAGTGATTGACATTGATTGTAAGTGAACACAAGTGTGTAACAGACAATTAAAGAAATAACTTACTTAGTTTTCACAAGTGAAGAATTGTTTGCATATACAGAATGTTATGTATCACCATTGATTTGACATTGATTGTAAGTGAACACAGGTGTGTAGCAGGCAATGAAGCCATGAACTTGCTTAATTTTCAAAACTATAAAATCTTCTACATTCAAAGACCATTAAGCAAACCTGTACTTCTAGACTGAATGTAAATGAAAACAAGGGCATAGCAATTAAAGAAGAAACTGAAAAAAATACTACATTCCCAGAACTTTACATAAAACCCTGGTTTTGATATTAGGTGTAAGTGAAAACAAGGGCATACTAGCAAATTAAACTACTTGCTTAGAATTCAAAACTGAAGAACCTTCTGCATTCACAGAACATTGCATAAAAACCAGTGTTTTTGACATTAATTGTATGTGAAAAAATTGCATATCAGTCAATTAAAGAGGTAATTGTTAAGTTTCTACAAGTGAGGAAACTACAGCATTCAAAGAGCATTACTTAAGACCAGTTTTTGACATTGATTGTAAGTGAAAACAAGTGCATAACATCCAAATAAACAGGTAACTTGATTAGTGACAAAACTGAAGAACCTCCTGCATTCACAGTGTTGGGTTAAACCAATGTTTTGACATTGTAAATGAAAACTAATGCATAACAGCCAATTAAAGAATTAATTTGCTCAGTGTTCACAAATGAAGAAATGATTGCATTTATAGAATGTTATGAATCACTTCTGCTTTGACAGTGACTTGCTTAGTTTTCACACTGGGAAACTACTGCATTCACAAGTATTAGGTAAACCAGGGTTTGACATTGATTGTAAGTGAAAACAAGTATGAAGAGGGCAAATAAACTAGAAAATTTCTTAGTTTTTGAAACTGAATGACCACCTACTTTCACAACATATTAGGTTAAACCCAGTGGTTTTCATTAACTGTAACTGAGACCAAGTGCAAAAAGCCAATTAAGTAAGGAATGTGCCAAGTTTTCACAACTGAAGAAACTCCTGCATTCACAGAGCATTAGGTAAAACCACCATTTTGACATTGACTGTAAGTAGAAACATGTGCACAGCACCCAATAAAAAAGTAACTTGCTTAGTTTTCACAACTTGAAGAAACAAATGAATTTGCAGATTATTAAGTAAAACCAGCATACTGATATTGTAAGTGAAAACAAGTGCATAGCAGCCAATTATACAATTAACTTGCTTAGTTTTCAAAACTGAAGACGCCTTGCATTCAGAGAACATTAGGTAAAACCAATGTTTTGGCATTGATTGTGAGAATAAACACCAGCAAATCACACAAGTAACTTGCTTAGAATTCAAAACAGAATAACCTACTACATTCAAAGAGCTTTAGGTAAAACCAGTGCTTTGACATTGATAGTAAGTGAAAACAAGTGTGTAGCAGGCAATTAAGCCATGAACTGGCTTAGTTTTCTAAACTATACAGGCTCCTACATTCAAAGACCCTTAAGTGAAACCTGTAACTCTACATTGATTGTAAGTGTAAACAAGTACATAGCACCAAATGAAAAAGTAACTTACTTAGTTTTCACAACTTGAAGAAACAACTGCATTCTCAAAGTATTAGGTAAAACCAGGATACTGACATTGTAATTGAAAACAAGTGTATAGCAGCCAATTGAAAAAGTAAGTTGCTTAGTTTTCACAACTGAAGAACCTACTGCATACACAGAGCATTAGGTAAAACCATTGTTTTGACATTGTAAGTGAAAACAAGCATATAGAAGCCAAATAAAGAAGTAAATTGCTTAGTTTTCAAAAATGAAGAACCCCATACATTCACAGTTAGATAATCCCAGTATTTTGACATTTATTGTATGTGAAAACAAGTGCATAGCAGCCAAACAAGGACTTGATTTGCTTTCATAAGTGAAGAAATGACTGCAATCACAGAATCTTATGTATCACCGCTGCTTTGACATTGATTGTTAGTGAAAAGATGTGTTAGCAGGCAATTAAGGAAGTAACCTGCCTCATTTTCACAACTGAAGAAAACCTGCATTCACAGAGTTTTAGGTAAAATGATGGTTTTGATATTTGTTGAAAAAGAATACAAGTGCATAGCACCAAATGAAAATTTAACTTGCTTAATTTTCACAACAGAAGAAACTACTGCATTCAAAAGTATTAGGCAAAACCAGCATTTTGACATTGATTGTAAGTGAAAACAAGGGCCTAGCAGCCAATAATACAAGTAACTTGCTTATTTTTCAAAACAGAAGTGCCTCATGCATTCATAGAGCATCAGGTAAAACCACTGTTTTGGCATGGATTGTAAGTGAGAATAAATACCAAGCATATAACAAAAGTAAATTGCTAAGAATTCAAAACAGAATAACCTACTTCAATCACAGTGCATTAGTTAAAACCAGTGCTTTGATATTGATTGTAAGTGAATACAAGTGCAAAGCAGCCAATTAAGGATGTAACATACCTATTTTTTACAACTAGAGAAACTCCTGCACTCAGCTTTAGGTAAAACCACAATTTTGACATTGATTGTAAATGAAATCAAGTGATTAGTATCCTATTAAACATGTACCTTGCTTAATGTTTGAAAAATGAAGAACCTCGTTCATTCACAGAACATTAGGAAAAACCAGGATTTTTACATTTGTTGTATGTGAAAACATGTGCACAGCAGCAAATTAAATGTCTTCCTTGGGATTCAAAACTGAAGGATCTCCTGCATTCACAGAATATTCCCTAAAACCAGAATTTTTACATTGTAAATGAAAACAAGGGCATAACAGCAAAATAAGTAACTTGATTAGTGCTCAAAACTGAAAAAATCCCTGCATTCACAGTGTTAGGTAAAACCAGAGTTTTGACATTGATTGTAAGTAAAAATAAGTGTGTAACAGCCAATTAAAGAAATAACTTGCTTAGTTTTAACAAGGGAGGAATCAACTGAATTTAAAGAAGGTTATGTATCACCACTGCTTTGACATTGATTGCAAGTGAACTCAAGTTGTAACAGGCAATGAAGCCATGAACATGCTTAGCTTTCAAAACTATAGAAACTCCTGCATTCATAGACAACTAAGAAAAACCTGTACTTCTACATTGATTGTACGTGAAAAAATTTTATAGCAACTAAAGTAGTAATGGGCTTAGTTTTCAAAACTAAAAAACCTACAGCATTCACAGAGAGTTAGGTATCACAACTGATTTGCCATTGATTGTAAGTGAAAATGAGTGCATAGTAGGCAATTAAACAAGCAACTAACTTAGTTTCCAAAACTGAAGAACGTCCTTTTTCACAGAGAATTAGGTCAAACCATTGTTTTGATATTGAATGTAAGTGAAAACAAGTGCATAGCAGCCAATCAAAGAATTAATTTCCTTAGCTTTCACAAATGTAGGAACAACTGCATTGCCATAACCTTAGGTAAAACCCTGGTTTTCATATTTGTTGTAAGTGAAAAGAAGTGCATATCAGCGAGCTAAACTATTTGAATTCCAAACTGAAGAACCCCCTCCATTCACAGAACATTCCATAAAACCAGTGTTTTGACATTGATTGTAAGTTAAAACTAGTGCATAGCAGCATATTAAAGAAGTAATTGAATAATTTCTATAACTGAAGATACTACAGCATTCCCAGAGCATTAGGTACAACCAGAATTTTGATATTGACTGTAAGTGAAAACAAGTGCATAGCAGCAAATTATACTACTTGTTTGGAATTCAAAACCCAAGAACCTTGTGCATTCACAGAGCATTAAGTAAAACCAGTGTTTTGACATTGATTGTAAGTCAAAACAAGTGTGCATCAGGCAATTAAACAAGAAACTTGATTAGTTTTCTAAATTAAAGAAACCTCCTTCACTCAAAGAGCATTAGGTCAAACAAGTTTTTGATATTGCATATAAGTGAAAACAAGTGCATAGGAGTCAATTAAAGAAATAAATTCCTTAGTTTCACTAATGAAGAAACTACTGCATTCCAAGAGCATTAGGTAAACCAGTGTTTTGTCACTGATTGTAAGTGAAATCAAGTGCATAGCACCCAATGAAAAATTGACTTGCTTAGTTTTCACAACTTGAAGAAACACCTGCATTCTCAGCATATAAGGTAAAACCAGCATGTTGACAATTTAAGTGAAAACAAGTGCATAGCAGCCAAATGAACAAGTAACTTGAGGAGTTTTCAAA
This sequence comes from Cabassous unicinctus, assembly GCA_029593785.1. Lineage (NCBI taxonomy): Eukaryota > Metazoa > Chordata > Mammalia > Cingulata > Chlamyphoridae > Cabassous > Cabassous unicinctus. Next base: position 8,104 of record JAQZBX010056492.1, read on the forward strand.
ACTGAAGAATTTACTGCATTCCTTAAGCATTATGTAAAACCAGTGTTTTGACATTGATTGTAAATGAAAACAAGCAACATAGCAACCAAAATAAGAAGCATTTTGATTATTTTACAAACTGAAGAACCTCCTACATTCACAGAACCTTAGGTAAAACCAGTGTTTTGATATTGTATGTGAAAACAAGTCATAGTAGCAACTTAAATGAGGGCTTGATTAGTTTTCACAAGTGAAGAAATGACTCCATTCACAGAATCTTATATATCACCACTGCTTTGACATTGATTGTAAGTGAAAAGAAGTGTGCAACAGGCAGTTAAATGAGTAACATACATAGTTTTCCAAACTGAAGAACCAATTACATTTACAATGATTAGGTAAAACCAGTGTTTTTCATTGATTGTGAGAACAAGTGCACAGCAAACAATTAAAGAAATAACATTCTTATTTTTCACAACTGAATAATCTACTGCATTCACACAGTGTTAGGTATCACCACTGATTTGCCACTGATTCTAAATGAAAACAAGTGCATAGCATTCATTTAACGAAGTAATTTGCTCACTTTCCTCAATTCAAAATTAATCTTGAAGACGTTGTGTTAAGTGAAGCAATTAAATGAATAACTTGCATAGTTTTGCAAAGTGGAGAACCAATTACATTCACAAAGTGTTAGGTAAAACCAGTGCTTTTCATTCATTGTGAGAACAAGTGCAAAGCAGCCAATTTCAGAAAGTAACGTGCTTAGTTTTCACAAGAGAAGGAAGTCCTGCAATAACAGATCGTTAGGTATCACAACTGATTTGTCATTGACTGTAAGTGAAACCAGTGTGTGTAGCAGTCATTTAGAGAAGTAAGTTACTTAGTTTTCCCAACTGAAGAAATTACTGCTTTCCAAGAGAGTTATGTTAACCATTGTTTTGTCATTGATTGTAAGTGTAAACAAGTGCATAGCACTGAATGAAAAAATAACTTCCTTAGTTTTCACAACTTGAAGAAAAAATAGGATTCTCAGCATATTAGGTAAAACAAGCATATTGACATTGTAAGTGAAAACAAATGCATAGCAGCCAATGAAACAAGATTCTTTCTTCAGTATCAAAACAGAAAAACCAACTGCATTCAAAGAGTTTTAGGTAAGCCAGGGTTTTGAAGGTGATTGTAAGTGAAAACACATTCATAGCAGCAAATGAAACAAGAATCTTACTTAAATTGCTAAAGTGAAGGAACTAAGGCATTGACATCGCATTAGGTAAAATCAGTGTTTGACATTGATTTTCAGTGAAAACAAGTGCATAGCAGTGAAGGAAACAAGTATCTCTCTTGTGTTTCACAACTGTACTACTACCTGAATTTGCAGAGCATTGGGTAAAACCAGTGTTTTAACACTGATTGTAAGTGAAAACACATGCAGAGCAACCAATGAAAACATTCTTTCTTTATTTTCAAACCTGAAAAACTGACTGCATTCACAGAGTTTTAGGAAAACCAGGGTTTTGAAGATGATTGATAGACAAAACACATGTCTAGCTGTCAAAGAAAAGACTATATTGCTTAGTTGTCAAAACTGAAGAGCCACCTGCATTCAGAGTGTGTTGGGTAGAACCATTGTTTTGAATTTTATTGTAAGTGAAAACAAGTGCCTTACAGCCAAGGAAAAATGTATCTTGCTTAGCTTTCAAAAGTGAAGAAACCACTGCATTGGCGTAGCATTACACTAAAGCAGTGTTTTGATATTGAGTGTGAGTGAAAGCAAGTGAATAGCAGCCAAGGAAACAAATATCTGTCTTACTTTACAGAAGTGAAGAACCTCCTTGGCAGACAAGTAAGACACGGGAATCACTTCTCCAGTGTAATGGCTAGCCTACAGGCTGAAACAGCCCCGAGGAAGATCTTTTAGAGTTTAGGAGAACAGGTAGAGGCTGCACATGGCCCAGAGGAGAGACACACAAAAGAGGGAAATCACGAGGATAGAACCATGAGTTGGAACCAGAGGCAGGAATTGCTGTTGGCACCCTCACCCACACTCTTTGGAATTCTTGGTCTTCTGGCCCTGCAACTACAGACAAAGGGGACTCCAGGGTTATGCCACTCTAGGAAAGGGGAGAGAGAGGGACACAGCCTAGGTCTGACTCAGGTGCAAACCTGCAGGTTTGGGCTTCAGAGCCCCATGGTCCCTTTCACATGGAGGTTTGCCCTGGGAGCAGGCGAAGGACTGAATAAATCCAGCACTCTCAATCTCCCTCTCTTCTAGCCTGAACTGATTGTTGAAGGCTCCACAGGGGACGGGAGAGAGAACCTTGGGTTGGCTCGGCTTTTTACTCACAAATTTCATCTACCATGTCCTGAGAGCCCTTCCAGGCTGGGTGGGGCTGCACCATTGTTTGCTTTGGAACCTGCAAGGGGCTGAGGATATGCAAACCTCCCAATCTCCTCCTCTACTAACAAGAACTGGTTTTTGAAGACTGAGAGGGGAGTGGAGTTATTTCCTAGTTTGGAAAAAGAGGGGGCTGCCAGAGAAGAGTGGAGAACAGTCTCAGAAGGTTTGAATTACAAGGCTTTTAGCCCCCAGACAGGAAGGACTATCACATTGATCTGCTCTGTGTTACAACAAATACACGCCAACCAGGCATTGATTTGACAGCTGCCAAAGAATGCTATCTCCTGGCAGACCAAGGAAGTGTATATAAGTAAATTAAAAATAAATAATAGAGGATTTTCCTGGGCATTATAGGCCCCCTGACCAAGGCCCTAGGAAGGAACTCTACAACCAATTACTTGATCCAGTACCCAGTTTTGAGCAAACAGCAGGACAATCCTAACAATCCAGGTTGAGCCAAAAATCAATGAACTGTGGTAAGCCACAGCCTCCTTCAACTAAATCCCTATAAAAGCGAAAGACATTGAGCATCTGAGTAAACCACATCCTAACCAGATGCTTAAGCACAAGCAAAATTTATGAGCCATACTAAGAAAATAGAAGACATGGCCCAAGTAAAGGAATACATAAAAGTCCCAGAAGAGATGCAGAATTTGAGAGAACTAATCAGTGAGACGAGCACAAATTTCAAAAATCAAATTAATGAGATGAAAGACAATATACTTAAAGAGATAAATGACATCAAGAATACATTGAGCAAACACAAAAAAGAATTTGAAATCCTGAACACAAAAGTAACGGGGTTCATGTGAATGAAAGACACAATAGGTGAAGTAAAAAAAACATTTGAGGCATACAACAGCAGACTCAAAATGATAGAAGAAAGAATAAGTGATACTGAAGATAGAGCAGATAAAATTGAAGAGAGAAAAGAACAGAGAGGGAAAGAATGGAAAAACTTGAGCAGGGGCTCAAAGAGTTGAATGACAACACAAAATGCAACAACATACGTGTTGTGGGATTTCCAGAAGGGGAAGAGAAGGGAAAGGGGGCAGAAAGAGTATCTGAGGACATAATAGCTGAAAATTTCCCAACTCTCATGAAAGAAATGAATTTACATGTACAAGAACCACTCTGTACCCCAAACAGAATAAATCCAAATAGAAATATGCCAAGACACATACAACTCAGAATGTCAAATGTAAAAGAGAAAATTCTCAGAGCAGCAAATGATCATGTTAAAAGGACATCCAGGAAGAATTAGTGCAGGTTTCTCTTCAGAAACCATGAAGATGAGAAGACAGTGCTATGATACAATTAGGAAACTGAAAGAGAAAAACTGCCAGCTGAGAATTCTTCATCAATCAAAATTGTCCTTCAAAAATGAAGGTGAGTATAAAGCATTCACAAACAAACAGAAACTAGGAGAGTTTGCAAAAAAGAATCGAACTTTGCAGGAAATATTAAAGGAAGCCTTAGAACCTGAAAGAAAAAGACAGGAGAGAGAGTCTTGGAGGAGGGTATAGAAGAAAGAATAGCAGAAAGGATAACCAAAAGAGGAAAAAGAGAGACAAAAACCAGAGGACATATGAAAACCAAAGAATAAAGTATAGCAAGTAAATAGTGCATTTACAGTAATATCAATGAATGAGAGCGGTTTAAACTACCCAATCAAAGATACAGATTAATAGAGTGGATAAAAAATCATGAGCCATCCATATGCTGCTTCTAAGGAACTCACCTTAGACCCAGAGATAAAAACTGGCTGAAAGTGAAAGGTTGGAAAAAGATACTCCACATGAAAAGTAACCAGAAAGAGCAGGGGTAGATATACTAATATCAGACAAAACAGACTTTAAATGCAAAAACTTATAAGAGATACAGAAGGCCATTATATATTAATAAAAGGGAAGATCCACCAGGAAAATATAACAATCATAAACATCTATGCACCTAACCAGGTTGCCCCAAAATATATGAGACAATCTCTGGCAAAACTGAAGGGAGAAATAGATGTTTCTACAATAATCATTGGAGACGTCAACACCCCACTCACATCATTAGATAGAACAATTGGAAGAAGATCAACAAGGAAACAGAGAATTTGAACAATATGATAAACACGTTAGACTTAACAGACATATACAGAACACTGCATCCAAACTCAGTGGGTTATAAATTATTCTCAAGTGCCCATGGATCTTTCTCCAAGATAGACCACATGTTGGGTCACAATGAAGCTCTCAATAAATATAAAAGAATTGAATTTATACAAAGCACCTTCTCAGATCATAATGGAATGAAACTAGAAAACAATAATAGACAGGAAAAAAGTAAATTTGCAAATGTGTGGAGACTGAACAACATATTCCTAAATTATCGGTGGGTCAAAGAAACAATTGCAAGTGAAATCAGAAAATATATTGAGACAAATGAAAATGAGAATACAACATATCAAAAGTTATGGGATACAATGAAGGCAGTCTTGAGAGGGAAATATATTGCCCAAAATTTCTATGTTAAAAACAAGAAAGAGCTAAACTCAAGAATTTAACTGAACAACTAGAGAAACTAGAAAAAGAACAGCAAACCAAACCCAAAGCAAGCAAAAGGAAATAAATAATAAAGATTAGAGCAGAAATAAATGAAAATGAGAACAGAAAACATTAGAGAAAAATCATCAAAACCAAAACATATTCTTTGAGAAGATCAATAAAACTGATAAAGCCCTCACTAGACTAACAAAGAAAAAAAGAGAGATAATGCAAATAAATAGAATAAGAAATGAAAGTGGTGAAGATACAAATGACTTCACAGAAATAAAAAGAATCATAAGAGGCGATTATGAGAAACTATATGCCAAGAAACTGGGCAACATAGAGGAAATGGACAAATTTCTAGAAATGCACAACCAACCTACACTGCCGCAAACAAGAAATACAAGAACTTAACAAATGAGTCACAATTAAGGAGATTGAATCCGTCATCAAAAATCTCCCAGCAAAGAAAGTCCAGGCTTAACAGGTGAATTCTACCAAGCATTTAAAAAGGAATTAACACCAATCCTTTTTAAACTCTTCCAAAAAATTGAAGAGGAGGGAAAATTACCCAACACATTTTACGAAGGCAACATCACCCTAATACCAAAGCCAGATAAAGATTCCACAAGAAATGAAAATTACAGATCAATCTCTCTAATGAACATAGATGCAAAAATTTTCAACAAAATACTTGCAAATCGAAATCAACAACATATCAAAAAACTTATACATTATGAGTATGTGGGATTTATTCCTGTTATGCATGGCTGGTTCAACATAAGAAAATCAATCAATGTAATACACCACATTAACAAATTGAAGGAAAAAAAACAAATGATCATCTCAATAGATGCAGAAAAGGCATTCCACAAAAACCAGCATCATTTTTTTGATGAAAACACTTCAAAAGATATGAATAAAAGGAAAATTCTTCAATATGATAAAAGGCGTATATGAAAAACCCACAACCAACATCATAGTCAATGCGGAAAGTTTGAAAGCTTTCCCTCCAAGTTCGGAACAAGACAAGGATGTCCACTCTCATCATTGCTATTCAACTTGTACTAGAAGATCTAGCTAGGGCAATTAGAAAAGAAAAAAAATTAAAGGCATCCAAATAGGAAAAGAGGAAGTAAAACTCTCACAGTTTGTAGAAGACATGATCCGGTATTTAGAAAATCCTGAAGTATCCACGAGAAAGCTACTTGAGCTAATAAATGAAAGAGCAAAATGGCAGGATACAAGATCAACACACAAAAATCAGTAAGGTTTTTGTACACAAGTACTGAACAACCTGAGGAGGAAATCAGGGAGAAATTAAATTTTCAATAGCAACAAAAAGACTCAAGTACCTAGGAGTTAATTTAACCAAAGAAGTACAGGACCTATATGCAGAAAACTGCAAAACAATGCTAAAAGAAATTTAAAAACACCTAAACAAATGGAAAGATATTCCATGTTCATGGATTGGAAAAAGAAATATCATGAAGATTTCAATCTTGCCCGAACTGATTTATAGATTCAATGCAATACCAGTCAAAATCCCAACAGCTTACTTTACAGAATTAGAGAAGGCAATTACCAAATTCATCTGGAAGGGTAAGTGCACCTGAATTGCCAAAAGCGTTCTAAAAATGAAGAGTGACATGGGAGGAATTTCAGTGCCTGAACTTGAAACATATTATAAAGCTACAGTTGTCAAAATGGCATGGTACTGGCATAAAGATAGACACATTGATTAGTGGAATAGAATTGAGAAACCAGAAATATATCCTCACCTATACAGTCAACAGGTTTTTGACAAACCTATCAAGCCCACGCTAATGGGAAAATAACAGTCTCTTCAACAAATGATGTTGGGAGAACTGGATATCTATAACCAAAAGAAAGAAAGAGGACTCCTATCTCACCCCCTATACAAGAATCAAATCAAAATGGATCAAAGATCTAAATATAAAAACCATGACCACAAAACTACTAGAAGAAAATGTATGGAAACATTTTCAGGACCTTGTAGTAGATGGTGGTTTCTTGGGCCTTACACCCAAAGCATGTGCCACAAAATAAAAAATAGATAATGGGACCTCCTCAAAATTAAACACTTTGGCACATCACAGAACTTTGTCAAAAGGATGAAAAGGCAGCCAACTCAATGGGAAAAAATATTTGGAAATCACACTTCTGATAAGGGTTCAATATCCAGGTTATATAAAGAGATGTTACAACTCAGCAATAAAAAGAAAAGTGAACCAATTAAAAAAATGGGCAAAAGACTTGAATAGAAATTTCTCCAAAGACGAAATACAAATGGCAAAAAACACATGAAGAAATGCTCAACATCACTCATGATTAGGGAAATACAAATCAAAACTACAATGAGATAGCATTTCACATCTATCAGGATGGCCACTATTAAAAGACAGAGAACTACAAGTGATGGAGAGGATGTGGAGAAAGAGGAACAATTCTTTACTGTTGGTGGGAATGCAGAATGGTAAAACCACTATAGAGGACTGTTTGTCAGTTCCTAAAGAAGTTGAATAGGGACTTGCCAGGTGATACCAATATTGGGTATATACACCAAAGAAGTGAGAGCAGTGACACAAACAGGAATCTACACACCGATGTTCATAACAACATTATTCACCATTGCTAAAAGTTGGAAACAATCCAGGGGTCCATCAGCAGATGAATGGTAAACAAACTGTGGTCTACTCATATGATGGAATATTATGCATCTGTTAGAAGAAATTAAGTCATAAAACATGACAGCATGGATGAACCTGGTGGACATTATGTTGAGTGAAGCAAGCCAGATAAAAAAGGAAAAATACAGTATGAATGTGTTGCTATGAACAAAAGACATTGTGTATCATATTGTTTGATTTTAAAAAAATTATATGTATCCATTACATCTAATTGAGAAATGTAAAAAAAAGAGAACCTCCTGTATTCACAGAATATTAGGTTAAAACCAGGATTTTGAAGTTGATATTAACTCAAAACAAGTGCATAGCTCCCAATGAAACGAGTATCTTGCTTAGTTTTAAAAATGGGAGACCCAATGGCATTCAGATTGTATTAGGTAAAACTACTGTTTGCCTTTGATTCTTAGCAAAAACAAGTGCATAGAAGCCAAGGAAACAATTATCTTGCTTAATTCACAAAATTGAAGAAATTAGTGCGCTGACATAGCACTAGGTACAAACAGTGTTTTGAAACTGATTGTGAGTGAAAACTTGTGCATAGCCGCCAAGGAAAAAAGAACCTTAATTACTTTACAAAAGTGAAGAACCTCCTATATTCACAGTGTGTTAAGTAAAACCTGATTTTGACATTGATTGTAAGTAAAACCACGTGCATATCCACCACTGAAACATTTCTTTCTTAGTTTTCAAAACTGAAGAATCAAAAGTGTTCACAGAGCATTAGGGAAAATCGAGGTTTTGAAGTTGATTGTAAGTCAAAACATGTGCAGAGTCTCCAATGAAAAGTGTATCTTGCTTAGTTTTCAAAACTGAAGAACCTCCTGCATTCAGGGAGTGTTAAGTAAAACAAGTGTTTTGACTTTGATTATAAGTGAAAATATGTACATAGCAGCAAATGAAACAACATTCTTTCTTCACTTTCAAACCTGAAAAACCGACTGCATTCACAGTGTTTTAGGTAAACCAGGGATTTGAAGTTTATTTTATGTCAAAAAACACCCAAAGCAGCCAAAGAACAACTATCTTGCTTAGCTGACAAAACGGAAGAACGACTTGCTTTCAGAATATGTTAGGTTAAAACATTGTTTTGAATTTATTGTAAGTGAAAACAAGTGCCTTGCAGCCAAGGAAACAAGTATCTTGCTTGGTTTTCAAAACGCAAGAAACCACTGCATTGGCATATCATTAGGTAAAAGCAGTGTTTTTACAATGATTGTGAGTGAAAGCAAGAACATAGCAGCAAAGAAAACAAGTGTCTTAATTACCTTTCAGTATTGAAGTATCTCCTGCATTCACAGATTGTTATGTAAAATCAGTGTTTTGAAGTAGATTGTAAGTGAAAACACATGCATAGCAGCAAATGACAAAAGAATCTTACTTAGATTTTAAAAGCGAAGAAACTATTGCACTGGCATAGCATTAGGTAAAAGCAGTGTTCTGACATTGGATGTAAGTGAAAACAAGTGCATAGCAGCCAAGAAAAAGTACCTTTCTTAGTTTACAGAAGTGAAGAACCTCCTGTATTCACAGAGAATTAGGTTAAAACCAGGATTTTGAAGTTGAATGTAACTCAAAACAAGTGCACAGCTGCCAATGAAATGAGTATCTTGCTTAGTTTTCAAAACTGGGACCTACCTGCAGTAAGACTGTGTTAGGCAAAACCATTGTTTTCCTTTTTTTCTAAGTGTAAAAAAGGTCTTAAAAGCCAAGGAAATTTTACTATACATTTATTGTTTATGTATGTTCATGTATGAATGATATATTTCAATAAAATTAAAATAAAATTTAAAAAAGCCAAGGAAACATGTATCTTGTTTAGTTTACAATAATGAAGAAATTAGTGCATTGGCAGAGCATTAGGTAAAAGCAGAAATTTTATATTGATTGGGAGTGAAATCATGTGCATAGCAGCCTAGGAAACAAGTATCTTACTTACTTTATGAATGTGAAGAACCTCCTGTGTTCACAGAGGGTTAAGTAAAACCAAATTTTGATATTCATTGTAAGTGAAAACATGTGCATAGCAGCCACTGAAACAAGTTTCCTTCTAAGTTTTCAAAACTAAGAATCAACTGCGTTCATAGAGCATTAGGGAAAACCTGGAATTTGAAGTGTATTGTAAGTCAAAATACGTGCATAGCTGCCAATGAAAAGAGAATCTTGCATAGTTGTCAAAACTGAAGAATCGCCTGCATTCAGAGTGTGCTAGGTAGAACCAGTGTCTTGAATTTTATTGTAAGTGAAAACAAGTGCATTGCAGCCAAGGAAACAAGTGCCTTGCTTAGTTTTCAAAACTGAAGACACCACTGCATTGGCATATCATTAAGTAAAAGCAGGGTTTTGACATTGTGAGTGAAAGCAAGTGCATAGCAGCCAAGGAAACAAGTATTTTACTTACATTTAAAAATTGAAGTACCTCCTGCATTCACAGAGCATTAGGTAAAA